>CAUYRT010070647.1:0-19367 GCA_963574885.1 Lepilemur ruficaudatus
CCTAGCACTCTGGGAGGCCAAGGCGGGTGGATTGCTCAAGGTCAGGAGTTTGAAACCAGCCTGAGCAAGAGTGAGACCTTGTCTCTACTAATAATAGAAAGAAATTAATTGGCCGACCAAATATATATAGAAAAAATTAGCTGGGCATGGTGGCGTGTGCCTGTAGTCCCAGCTACTTGGGAGGCTGAGGCAGAAGGATTGCTTGAGCCCAGGAGTCTGAGGTTGCTGTGAGCTAGGCTAACACCACGGCACTCTAGCCCAGGCAACAAAGTGAGACTCTGTCTCAAAAAAAAAAATACAAAAAAGAAAAAAAAAAAAAGAAAAAAAAGTAAGATGAATAAATAAAAGCAAACCTTATTTCATTTGTCCCTTTGTATATTATTCCATAGCTGTATTTATGTAATTCCACAATTACATCCTTAATTTATATTAAGTCAATAAAATAATAAGAAAATATGTTATTTGATATCATTAATGGAAACTCATAAATCAAATAATAGAAGGTGATGAAAATTGTACCTTGTAGTACCTACAGACATAGACAATTCAAGAGTAAGAGAAATGATTCCCAAATATGCAATGCTTTCCCTATGCTTTTTGTTAATTCCAAAGTATATTGCCCCCCCAAAAAAATGAGCTTTTGCATGAATTTGTGGTGTCTGCTTTACAGTTTCTTCAGAAATATAGTAGTACATCAAAATTCATTGAAAGAAAGATGGATTGAGGGAAAATTACCTAAATTAGAGATTGATGAAATTAAATATTAAAAAGTTCTTAGCTGAACATACCAAGTAGGAGATGCTGTTATACTGTGAATATCTGCTTATATGATTTGAAGGCGAAGATGAATATTTAACACTGTGTCTATAGTTTGTAACTTTTGGATAAATAATTGTTGTTGTTTCTATAGTAGTAATTCATTATTATTAGTAGCAGTAGCAGCAATAATATCACCTTAATTGCTATTATTTGCCATAAATCTTCCATGAGAACTCCCTGAAGAACTGAGCCTGTATTTCGATATTGGATCCCATAAATCCAAATTAATTGAGATATTTAAATAATGATATTTGAAATCCAGTTAAGTTGTGACTTAACTGTGTAAATAATCTCATATTTTGAGATTTCTTTCAGCCATAGGTCTGTTATGGCTGCAAAAGTCTGTTATCACAAAACAGATTAAACAATGAGTAGTTTAATGTATAAGATATCATTAATTGCTCCTCAGAGGTATTATGAACCTGCTTGAAACAGCAGAATAAGTCCTTTCATATTGTGTAGTCACTTAATAGAGGACTTTAATAATGTCTCAATCAGTTTTATGTAGTGTTCACTATAGTTGTATTACCATTTTAAGAACCAAAGCTTTGCCTTTGAGGAACTTCACATTCCATGTAATATGCCAAGAGCTATTTTTCACTGTCTTTTGTCTTGATCTGCAAATACATATTTAAGCTGTCATTAATTTCCACAAACTCACTGGTAAAAATGGAATTTTGTCTCAGAAATATAAAAGTAACAAGTTTTAAAGGAGGTGACTGCAGGTTGTAGAACACACAAAGCGTGCCGTTTTCCTAAGTTCTCAAATATGTGATAGGAATACATAAGAAGGAATGCTCTTTTATGGACAGCTATATTTTCATAATAGCAGCATCAAGGGGATAACTTATAAAATTAAAATAATTTTTATGAGGATAATTTTCTCTAGTGGGTAACTTTTCATAGTAACCCAAATAAAGTATTTAAAATATAATTACATAATAAAATACTGATTTAGAAAAATTATTGGGTGGAAATACCTGATGTATTAATAGACATATATCTGTAAATTTTCATTTTATCCAATTCAAATTCATAGTTTTTAGAATAAAATCCCATAAACCTATAATCATTATATATCTCTAATAAAACAAGGTGAGTTGGAAAATATTTTTCTTCAGAAGGCTCTGACTACATATAGGAGCAGTGAGAACTTCATCCACTCAGTATTGGAGATATGAAGACAGCTCACTTGGAACAAATATATATAAAGGAAGAAAGAAAGGGACCAGACGCAAGGGAGAATTTTCAGCCAAATAAAAACTGCATTATTAACATTTTATGCCTTCTCACTAAGTTAATAAGAAGAAAATATGTAGAAACCTATCCCATAACCTATAGTATTATCTCCTTCATTGAGCTAGAAACTCAATGTAACCTTACAAAATAAAAGACATTGGGATACCAAGCAAATAGACAATTTTGAGCTGTGAGATACACACACACACACACACACACACACACACGCACTCACGCATGCAATCTTGTGCAAACTTTATCTACTTGATCCAACTGGTGGAATACGGTGAAAAACAACATCCCTTTGTTAATTAGGGCTGATTTCTATAATAATGGTGCAAAAGAAACTGAACTAAGGCTCAGTTTCTTTATGTTTTACCTGGGCCTGCAGACCCTAAAAAAGCTTCAAGGGTTATGTGAACACTAAATTGTATACTAAAATAGCTACATGATGAATTTTCCGGAGATGAGTAGTCATCAAATTTTCAAATATATCTGTAATCTCAAAATTAAGTGCCATTTTCCAAGACATATAATCTTATTACATTGGATCGCATCTGCAGTATAGCTCACTTAACTGCTGAACAAAGTGGAGGAAGGCGGTAACAGGCTGAAGTAACTTGATGTCTCAGCCCTAGGGAAATATAGAGTTCACTCTGAACTTCCTACACTTCCTAAACAATTGTTGCCTCTTCTTCATAGCACTTATAACCTCTAACATATTATATATTTATATTTGTTTATTGTCTCCACTAGAATAAAGTTTCTGAGAGAAGTTTCCTTTTTTGCTTCAATTGCACTATCTCCGGTGTTCAGAAAAGTGCCTGATATATGGTAGATGTGCAATAAATCATTGTTGCATAAGTGGAAGCTCTAGTGAGGACAATTTCCTGGAAAACAAGACATGGTAATTAACTCATGATCACAAACAGCTTGTATTAATCACAACATCAGGCTATAAAACTAATTTAAAATAAAAGTACCTTAAAACATGTAGCCAAAGAATATAGCCCAAAATAACTGGAGGACCATCAGCTACAGAGAAAATATTATGGAAGGGAAATGCAGACCGGAATATAGCTTGAAATATTTCCATGATAGTTTGTCTTCAATATGGCCATCAGCAATCGCCCATTCTCCCATCCAGAGTTGGAGTTCATACCTGAGGAGGAATGGACCTTGCATCTGGAATGTAAATTGATTGACCAATAGAATGAATGAGAGTGACTTCCTGGGACTTCTGAGTCTGGGTTATAAGAGACCTTATATCTATCACCTAGACCTATTGGAGCACTTGCTCTAGGGAAAGCAAATCAATGTGTAAGACATCCAACTGCTCTGAGATTGCCACGTGGCAAAACACACGAGCCACTTGGACAGATCCGGGACATTAAGACACCACACGGAAAGAAAGGCTAAGGAGAATTGAGGCATGTGATACTTAGCTGAAATGGTTATTTTGGGAATTGGTTTTTCCAGCCACAGATGCCCAGGTTACACCACCGTGGGTCAGAGACAAGCTACTCCCTCAAGATCATACAGAATTCCTGACTCACATATCATAAGCAAAATAAAATGGTTGTATGGAGCCTTGAAGTCTTGAGGTAGTATGCGCCACAGGAATGGATAAATGGAACAATTTCTAATGCCATACAGAGGAGAAGGAACATTTGTTTTAGATTAAATTAGGCAGCATGTGCCAACTATATTGCAATTTTTGACCCAGATTTAACTGAGATTATTCTAGTTTGAAGGGTAAACTGCAAAGAAACTTATGACTGAAAGTTTAACTGTTGAGTCAGAGAACACATTAGGGACTCAGATATTGCTTTGACATATATTTTTATCTTGTAGCCTTGTTTTCCTGCATCATTTAGGTATAATAATCATAAAAGAGGCCTATCACCCCATACTGACTCTGCTAATATTTTATTTATGATGTGAAGGTCCTTCTTTGCCTTTTAGCTGGGCTCTATAGGAATGCTTCAATGAATTTTTAATCTTCATTTTTACCTCTTTTAAAGCAGAGCTACAAGTGAATCTCACAGAGGGTTATGCTGAGCAACCAGGTATTTATCAGGTTGCCACATGAGACATTTTTTTTTTCAATGAAAAAGCAGGTGGCTGCCCTGAAGGGAAATATAAAAGGAATCTTAGTAATCATGTCCTACTTGAGTTTCCTACACATTGCTGACTCAACAGTTGGCTCTATCCAGAAGAAAACAAGGCATGAGGTAAAATACAAACTAAAAACAAATAAACCAAAAGAAAAAAAATGTAATAAAACCACCACTGAAACAATCACCATTTTTTTCTTTTAAATAATGATTTTTTTAGCAAACATGCTAGATGAAATCCATAAAACAAATTACTAACAGAAATCTTTACATTTTACAGGGCATTGGATCTTGTATTTCATCAGCAAAACCTGCTAGGAAAATTGCAATCACATAACCCTCAAATCCCTTCTTGTCTTCTGAATGGAATATTTAAACCCAAAGGGATTCAAGAAGTTCCAAATTGGATCTGAGGCCAAGATCTCAGTCAGAAATTAACAGGCCACATACTTAACACATGATTTGCTGCCAGTATTACTGCAGAAAAGGAAATGCAACTACTGAAAAAATTAACTGAGAACAGATATTGAGTGGAGACACATCATTCTCTTCTTTAATCCAATAGTGGATGAGAAAACTTTCTCATAGCATGTGGGGCCTTCTTAGCAATCAGCAGGGCCTAAGAACATGTAAATAGTCTTCTTAGATAAGAAGTTTTCTGTGTCTGATAAGATGAGATAAAATTCTTTTGTTAAAAGATATAAAATATATGAAATTAGATTAGATTTTCTGAAATAATCAAAAGAGAATCCTGAGAATAACAGAGACTGATTCTCTCCTAGATCTGGAAGTAAAGAGGAAGAATCATTTGTGTTGGTAGAGGACAGTGAGTAGTTTCTTTACATCCCCACCTGAAACTAGCAGATACACCAATGGTTGTGATAAAGGCTGTCTATTTGGCAGTTACCAGCAACACATCTTTTGCATTATGATATAGGAAGAGTAATAACAAGAACAAGAAAGAAAGAGTGAGGCAGGAAGAATAAGGAAAGAGGGCGCAGGCAAATTCATTTGAAAGGGCAGCAGGACCAGGATCAAGGCCAGCAGGATAGACCAAAAAGTTTCCACCTCTGATGGTCTAAACACAAAAAGACAGAAACAATCCCTTTAAGACAATGAAGTATTTTTAATGTTTCTGTTATATTTATCTTTTCCTGACAAAGCGGTTTTGCAGACCTGATAATGAACTCTCATGCTTCAAATTATCCCATCCTTTTCTGTCATTTCTAAAACAAAATCAAACATCTTCATTGCAGAGATAAGAGCTTGCATGATCATCCTCTACCTTCTTTTCTCAGACATCTTCTACAACTGTTCCTAGAAACAGCCAAACTGGTCACCCCAACACTAGCTAGTTTTCAGTCTCTTTTTGACTCAGGAACTTCACAGAGGCCATTTATTTCACTTGCACACACTTCCAGTGTCCTATCTTTGCTGCCTTTTGTCAGTGCCCAACAAATATAACTTTGCTTGCATAAATTATTTTCTTCTTCGATTTTCATGGTGTCAAGTAAAGTCAAACACACAAGGAAAACTTCACCAACCATCTCAGAATAGGTTTACCACCTTTACTCCCCAACGCACATTAAATGCTAAATTTTTACAACTTGTGTAACAATCTGTGTAATGTCTATTTTATCCTGTTAGAATGTAGACCCCCATGAAGGGGGAGATCATGCCTGTCCTTTTAAACATTATCTCCTAAAGCCTAAAACAAAGTATAGGCTAAGAATTTAACAAGTATTAGTTAAATAATGAATAAAATTAAATATAAAAATTTAAATATGTATCTTTAACAATAAAAGATAAAAAGAGCTACTAAAATTTTTGTTCATCTCCATAATCATTCCTAAGTATAATTACAAGAAGAGTTCTGTTTATAGTCTCAAAAATACATATTTTTATTCTTAATTAATTATGAAAGTTACAATACTGTCAGTAAAACTCTAAAGAAGTGTCAGTCCAATAGAATGATAAGAGTGTTCCATGTTAGTATTCTAGCTACAAGTTCCATGCACTATTGAGCATTTGAGATGTGGATAGTGAGATTGAGAAACTGATTTTTAAATTTTATTTAATTGTAATTAATTTAAATTTGAATAGCCACAGGTAGGTAGTAAAAAATACTGGACAGCTGAAATATGCAGAAGTGTGTACAGTAAATGCCCCTTAATATTGAATCTTTAAAGAGTAAAGAACAGAAGTCAAAACTGATAGAGACAATAGCAAAGAAGAAAAGGATAATGTTCTCTCATACTTTGTCAAAAAAATCCTCTGAGTTTTTTGATGGAAATGACTGTGAGGAACCATCAATGGCACTAGTGCCCTGCCACCTGTAACATCTTGAGGAAGCAGGGTGAATACATAATTTATTTTAAAATGTTAATTGTAAAAAATACTATATCTCGGCAGAAATCTATCATGGTTTCTATGAATAATCATTCAAAATTTCATTTAAATATATATTGGACTATTAAAATATTTCAATTTAAATTATTGTCTGCTTACCAGTTTTCTTATATTGTGGACCAGACTCTTACCATATACTACTAGGTCCCTTCATTTTGGGGACTAATGTCTGAACATAGCCCTCCATTTACTTCTGTGTGTACATTTGAACTTTGTCAACATGCCATTGATAAGGGAAAATTGTAGCTCTGCACCAGGTTTATTAAAATTCAGAACAGCACATGTCTGCTTATGTAAAATGTAGAAGTAATATCATTCTACAGAACCCGAATGCTATGCTCAATTAAATGGCAAACACAATTCCAGCACATCTGCTGAGTGCATACTCTGGTCACAGACTAATAGTCAATTGTGCAATGACACGAATGTACAGCATATCATGTTAAGACAATTCTATATTTTGGAAAATCTTGGCAGTTTTAAATTTTGAGCCTTTGCGCCTGAATTTTTATCATAGGAAGTAAGCAGTTCTTCAATATTGCTAGTGACTTAACTTAAAATCAAATGTCTTATTATTATTCTCTAAAGCTGATTTATCAGTTTAATTGGAGAGTACAAACATGAGCCATTAAAATGCAACTTCTTAGCCTTGTGAAATAGGATTTTCTCATGGTCTGCAAACCAAAATAGGCCAATCAATTATATTACATTTTTCATTATCTTCAAGCCTGAATCTACATTTTTATGTATATGTAAAGCCTCTCATTGCTCTTGACAAACCCCTTAATGTATAAATGTGCTGCTTTATAAACAAAGCCAGATTTATTTCAACAAAATATCACTTTCATAGTTAGAGATTCCCATTTGTGGTGCATATGAACTTTTCTTTTCTCTCCAACCTGGGATATAAAATGAAGCATTTTTGTTTCTTTCTTTCTTTAAAATTGCATTTAATCTCCAAACCCCTAATATGGGAAGACATTTTATCTCAGTTATTGTTTGGTCTCTGTCCTTGGTAGAATAGGACAAAATCCTGAAATTATTGTCACCACTGATGTGCTCCCAATCCATGCAGTTTCTAATGGAACGCAGGTTCATTTCCAAGAGAGAGAGGAGGAGGTGCCAGATTCTTTTCTGTTGAAAAGAACCAGTTCTCATGGAAAGTAACAACGAGAACTCACTCCCAGGAGAATTGCACCAAGCCATTCATTAGGGATCTGCCACCATGATCCAAACACCCCCCACCAGATGCCATCTCCAACATTGGAGACCAGATTTCAAGACAGATTTGGGACCAAACAAACTGTAACTAAATCATAGCAGATATTACATGCTGGAAACAACGTAGAAAAATTGGACCAGCCTTCAGTGCTGGTGAGAATATAAAATGATACAGATGATTTGGAAATGATTTGGGAGGTTTCCTAAAAAGTTTAAGCATATGTCCACTTAGGTGTTGATCACTGAAACCAATTTGCTGGTGAGTACTCCAAATAGCTAAAAACTAGAATTAATCCAAAAATCTATTTAACTGATTAATGGATAAACAAAATGTGGAAACTCTATACAATGAAATCTGGTTCTGCAATAAAAAGAATAAATTATTGATAAGTACTATAACATGAACAAACCTCCAAAACGTTCCTTTAAGTGAAAGAAGCCAGACATAAATTGTATAATTATATTTGCATAAGATTTCCAGAAAAGACAAATCTATAGATATATAAAGTAGATTAGTGGTTACCTGAGGCTGGAGCAGGAATGGAGGTTGACTATGAATGAGCACAAGAGGACTTTGGAGTCATCACTCGGTGGTCTACAACTGTCCTGGGAAGATGGTTGCACCTGTAAATTTCCTCAAACACATTGAATTGTGCATTCACATTGAGGATATTTTATGGAATATATGTTATGCTCAATAAATCTTATTTTAAAAAATACCAGCAGACTCACTTCTCAATGATTCTTTAGCAAATCCATAGTTGAGTTTTCTAATGAGGTTGCTGATATTAACATCAGTTAGAATTTTCTGACTTTTTTACTTTGTGTTACATGTTATATTTATGTAAAATTGGCTTATGCTATTTTAAAAAAAAGTTTAAATTAAGTTTAGTGTCCATTTTAGTCTATGTTTATAAACCTATTAATACTTATTTATAGTTAAGTACTCTATTTTTGAAAAATATAAAAATTTATGTTTTTGAAAAAGAAGTAAATCATATGAAATATTTCCTGTAAAGAATTTTCCCCATTCAGTAGATATTGGCTGTGGTTTTATTGTATATGGCTTTAATAATTTTGGATATGCCCTGTCTATGCCTATTTTGTTAAGAGTTCTTATCATAAAAGGGTACTGAATTTTGTCAAATGCCTTTTCTGTTTCTACTGAGAGAATCATATGGTCTTTTCTTCTGCTTTTATTATTATGGTGAATTACATTTATAGATTTGCATGTGTCAAGCCATCCTTACATCTCTGTGATGAAGCCAACTTGGTCATGATGAATTACTTTTTTGATGTACAGCTGAATTCAGTTTGCTAAGATTTTATTGAGAATTTTTGCATCTATGTCGATAAGGGATATTGGTCTGCAGTTTTCTTTTGTTGTTGTTGTTGTTGTGTTCTTTCTTGGTTTTAGTATCAAGTTGATATTGGCTTTGTAAAATGAGTTGGGAAGGGTTCCTTAAGTTGAAAGCATTCCTGATTAGAACTGGAACCAGACAAGGTTGCCCACTATCACCACTTCTATTCAACATGGTGCTGGAAGTCTGAGCCAGAACAATCAGACAAGAGAGGGAAATCAAGGGTATCCAAATGGGGAAATAAGAGGACAAACTATTGCTGGCAATATGATATTATATCTAGAAAATCCCAAAGATTCAACCAAGAGACTCTTTGAATTGATAGATGAATTCAGCAAAATCTCAGGCTACAAAATCAATGCATACAAATCAGTAGCTTTCATATATACCAATAACAATCAATCTTACAATCAAATCAAAGATGTAATATCTTTCACAATAGCATCCAAGAAAATAAAATGCTTAGGAATATATTTAACTTAGGAGGTGAAAGACCTCTTCAGAGAGAACTGTGAAACACTGAGGAAGGAAATAGCAGAGGACATAGACAGATGAAAAAACATACCATGATCATCAATTGGCAGAATCAACATTGTTAAAATGTCTATACTACCTAAAATGACCTACAGATTCCATACAATCCCTATTAAAATTCCAATATCATTTTTTGCAGATCTAGAAAATATAATTTTATGTGTCATATGCAATCACAGAAGACCTTGTATAGCCAAAGCAACCTTAATCAAAAAGAACAAATTGATAAAAACCATTCTCCCTGGAGTTAAGTGATATATCACTGTGGTTTTGATTTACATTTCCCTGATTTTGAGCATTTTTTCAGATGTTTTTGGCCATTAGTCTATGTTCTTTAGATGTGGTGGGCACTGTGGAGGGGAGGGGCATGCTTGAAAAGTAGTTGGGGAAGGGAATCAGGGGTCTCAACAGGGGGAAGGAAATCCTCTAAAACTGATTTATGTGATTAACTGTACATCTTGGTAAATTAACTAATAATCATTTAATTGTACACTTAAAATGGAGTAAAGGCATGATATGTAAAGTATACTTCAATAAAGAAGGAAAAAATATAATTCTTAAGTGAAAGGAAAAAAATCAACTGATTGTAAATAATTTTAGATTTAAACATAAAAGACATTTATTAAAATAACCTATTAAAGATATATGACCCAGGAATGAAGACCTTAGTTGAGAGATAGATAGACTTACTGATATCACAAGCTTTTGTGTGGTTGGAAATCAATATATGCCTTTTATAAAGACGAAGCACAAATGATAAAATTGAAAAATATATTTGTAATGCATATACCAGTTAGCTTTTATAAGTTTAAAATAAAAAAACAAATAAAATATCCAAAAGTATATGTGAAAATATAAAAAAATAGTCATTTTAAAAATAAAGTAAGTATATTAATAAAAATGAAAGGATTTGTTCTGTAAAATTTAGATTCAGTCAAAATACCATACCTAAGGACCTAGAAGGCCACAGGTTCCCCAACCCTAGTCTAGATATTTTTCAATCCCCTCACTTTCTGTAATAATAATCTTAATCTCAGAACAAAACATTAATTAAATTTTTATAGCTTATTATGTTTTTTTTTCATATTTGTCTGAGTCCTTGCTATGCTTTGCTTGGCCTAATAATAATAGAAAACAAGAGAATTATTGAAAACAAGAGTATTATTTTCCCTAGTTTCAGTTGTTATTTTAAAAAATTATCTTGGGTCCTCCCTCCCTTTTTGAATTGAATTTACCATATTCTAGGTTAGTAGGTTTCAATGGGTGAATACACATCATCTTAACCTATGGAATTCAAAAACAAACAAAATGACAAATGTCTAGGTCCTACTCCAGACTTACTGAGTATCTTTACTTCTAGTCTTTATATATTCTTGGAATACATATAATATACTCTTTAGATATTATGCATATTGTGTTTTGGGATTGTTTCATATTATATATCAAGTTATTTTCCTCTTAAAATTGTGTTTATGTAGATAAGATATATCATTCAATGATTTCTTTGAATAAAAGTTCAGTCACTCCTTTTAGATATTTTGTCTAATTGTTTTTGGGTTGGTTTAATTATCTTTCTTTTGTGTTCCATGAAAACATCTAAATTTTGTTTTCATTTGCATTATTCTTAAGCTTCTGTCTTAAAAAACTAGGAATAAAAGAGCTAACTAGGTTTATAATTAGCCAAATGAAGGAAGAATATTAATGAAAAATCAATGAAATACAACAGATAAATTAAATATACATGCTGTTTGAAAAGGTAAACAAAAATGGCAATCATTTTTGATCATAGACTGACAAAATAGAGGAAGAAGAAGAAAGAAAGAAAGAAAGAAAGAAAGAAAGAAAGAAAGAAAGAAAGAAAGAAAGAAAGAAAGAAAGAAAGAAAAGAAAGAAAAGAATGGAAAGAAGGGAGGGAGGTAGGTAGGAGGGAAGGAAGAAACCATAAATCACCAACATGAGGAAGAATGAAAAGTAGTTCTAAAAGAAATAGAAAACCAACAGAGACCATAAGTAAGGAAACTGAATCAATAATTAAAAAAAAACACCTTTCCACAAAAAACTAGTTTAAGATGTTATTACTAGTGTTTTATTTCAATTACTTATTGTATTAATTTTTTCACAAGATTTTTAGCCAGCACATCTTTTCAACTCATTCTATTAAGCTGGTGTCATTCCTAATGCAAAAGTTATAAAATGATATAATTAAGAAAAATATAACTAATATTACTCTGTAACATAGACACAAAAAGTCTTTAAAACATTAGCAAATAAATCTAGCAACGTATGAAAGAGGTTGTATATAATGATGAACTCTGTTTACATAGAACTACCAAATTAGTTCTATATTAGAACTAATATAGATTTTCAGCATTTAAAAATCAATGTTATACACCATTTTAAAAGATAAAAGAAAAAAATCACATGCTCAGTGAAGTAGCTGCAGAAAAAGAATTTGCCAAAATCCAACTGCCATTGATGAAAAAAATTCTCAAGAAACTAAAAAAAAGAGTTTTCCTCAAATAGGTAGAGTATATCCACAAAATACATATTACACTTACTGCTGAAAGATTAAATGGTTTACCCCTAAAATTGAGAACAATGTAAAATGTTCACTTTTGGCATTTGTATTTAATATCATATGGGAAATTTGACTTGTGAAGTATAGAAAGAAAGAAATAAAGAACATAGATTAAAATAAAGAAGGAAAACTGTCTCTCAAGGAATTTACCAAAAAAAAAAAAAAATGCTGGAAGTAATTAAAGACTTTAACAAAGTTGCAGCATAGAAGATCAATATACAAAGGCAATTGCATTTCTATAAACTACCAACAAAAATTAAGAAAGTAAAAGGACACACTGCAGAATAGGGAAAAATAATTGCAAATTATGTATCTTGTAAAGGATTTGCATACAAAATTTATAAAAAACTCTTGCAATTCCAATAAAAATTGGGCAAAAAATTTGCAAAGACATTTCACTAAAGAGATACATTAGGGATAAGTAACCATATGAGAAGATGCACAGCATCATTATTCATATTTAAAATAGGCATTAAAACCGCAATAAGATACCACTTTACACTCACTAGAATGACTGCAAGGAAAAATAAAAACGTTTAGGTCATAATATGGAAAAACAAGCCAAAACCTTTTTGTTAGTGGAGATGTAGAATGGTTTAGTCACTTTTAAAAAACAGTTTCACAGCAAACTAAAAACTTAAACATAGACCATATGTCCCAGCAATTCCACATAAAATATATAAAAAATAAAAATATGTTTACACAAAGTTAAACATGTATTATTCATAGCAGCATTACTTATAGTATACAGAAAGTTGAACAATAAAACTTTCCATCAATTGGTAAATGAATAGATAATATGTGGTATGCATTTGCAGTACTATTTTAGTAATAAGAGGAATATATGCTACAACATGGATATACCTCCAAAGCATTACGCTAAATGAAAGGCACCAATCTGAACATATTTTATATTATGATTCCTTTTATACAATATATCCAGAAAAGGTAAATTTATAAAGACTCCAAAAGGATACAGGGAAAAATTTATGAGTGAAAAGAATATTCTGGAATTGCATTTTGGTGATAGGTGCACAGATATATACACATACTAAAAATCACTGATCTATATATTTACAATAGGTGAATTTTATGTTATGTAAATTATACCTCAATAACACAGTTAAAAATCAATTTTGCAATGTTTCAATAGTATATGCCTATAGATTTTACAAAGAGAATAATCCAAAATAGGGAAATGGCAACTGATAATCTTCTAAATAGTTTTAAAGAAATGTGTTTAAGGTGCTTTTTTTTTATGGAGTCAAAGGTGAATTTGCAGACTTTATGTAAAAGCTTGCATCTCCAAAAGAAAATATCAACATCACAGATATATTTCACTCTATAGCCTCTCTTAATGCTCTTTTATCTCCACGTGTCAGATTTAATAAACCAAGATTTTCAAAGAAAACGGCAAACTTCAAATTCCAGTTCATCAAAGGTTACTTTCCTTCAACTTCATTCACTATTTTCAAAATTCCCTAAATGGCAGGCAACTACGATAAAAGTAAACACATCTGTCAGCAAATGAATAGTTTAAAAACGACTGTTTCAAGATACTTTGAAGTTTACCAGACATTATTTATAAATTGGATTCATGAATGTATAATAAAATATACTCCCATATTTATCTCAGTTGTTTTTTTCCTTAAGAGTGTGTGTGTGTGGCCTGTAACTATTCTATTAAAGTAGAATAATATTTATTTTCTTATTAAATTAGAGAAATTCACTGTTTTGGGAAATTTTGTATATACTTCTTCCCTACTTGCTATCAATTGGTAGAATACTCCTTGCTTTTCGATATTTATGTGTAACTTTGCTAGCATGAATATTATTCATTCCAAATCAAAATGATTGTTAAGGCACTTTACCCAGTTGTTGAGAACTAACTAAGTTTTTATCAAAAATTAAGTGAAATTTCTAGATATGTAAGCTTGGACAATACAACCTATCAAACATTCTACTTTCACATTTTTAAAAAATGAATATTAATTCCCTTTGTGATAATTAAATTAACATAAAGTTAATATATTAGGTCATTAAATATGAAATTTCTGATTTAAAATCAAAAGTTTAGTTTATTATATCTCAAACAAGAACAAATACAATTAATCAAATTATGTTCCTTTACGATTGACACAGTTTGCCTTCTTAACAGTAGCTTGTCTATGCCAGCAGTGAAGAAGCCTGGAGAGTAAGTGGCCATGAAATCATGAAAGGCATTTTCCACAGCTTGTTGAGAATAGAGTATTTTTCCTGCAAGAAGTGGTCCAAAGCCTGGAACAAGTGGTAGTCATTTGGTGCAAAAACTGGTAAATATGGTGAATGACAGAGTTTCCAAGTCCAGCCTCTGTCGTTTGAGCAGTGGTTTGTGCAACGTGTGGCTGAAGTGTTGTCTTGCAAGAGGACTGGCCTGTCTCTATTGACCAATCTTGGCTGCCTTATTGCAAGTAACCTCATCATTTTGTCTAACTGGCTGCAGTAGACATCTGCTGTAATTGATTGACCAGGTTTCATGAAGCTGTAGTGGATAATACCAGTCCTATACCACCAAACACCGTTAGTATTTTTAATGAATATTTGGTTTTGAACTGTTTTGCTACTTTGATTTTATCCAACCATTGTGTTGAATGCTTGTAATTGTGAAAAAGAATCCATTTTTTGTCACATGTAACAATACAGTGTAGAAATGTTTTTCATTTATTTCGTGACAGCAAAGAAAGGCAAGCTTCGAGGTGATTTCTCTTCTGATGCTCATTTAATTCATGCGGTACCCATCTATCCAATTCATAACCTTGCCCATTTGTTTAAAATGGTCCAATATTGTTGGAATAGTAATGTCAAATCTTGCGGCTAATTCACGTGTAGTTTGAGATGGATTCACTTCCACTACAGCTTTCAGCTGGTCGTTATCCGCCTTGGTCTCAGGTCACCCACATGGCTCATTTTCAATATTAAAATCACCAGAATGGAACTCCTCAAACTACCAAAGTCCTGTGTGTTTATTAGCCACACCCTTCCCAAACTCTCATATTTCCAGCTGTCTGCACTGCACTGGTTCCACAGTCGAACTCACATTCAAAAATAACATGAATTTTTGACTTATCCGTGACTTCACAAAAATTGCTCTTAAAAAAAATTGACAGATAATCACAAGCCAAACTGTGTGTTTGACAGAATAAGGATGTACCTTCACAATAAAAATAAAACAAGAAGGGTCAAAATGAAGTGTCAGAGATATCAACTGTCAAACTTACTACTTATGGAAATCAGACATATCATACTTAATACGCTAATACCTACCCTAATCCTTGGAATAATTGTAAATGCTCATAAGTATCAATCTTTCTTTACTTTCCTTTGGTCTTAGGATTCTAGCTATATCTAGAAAAAGAACTCAAACTCTTAAATATGATCTTTTAATGATAGATACATCTGAGATTGAATATTGTAAAATATTTACACTTTTAAATATGAGGTTGAGTTTAATCTATCCAGAGCACTGCTCTTGCAATAAAGTCAAAGAAAAAGGGTGTTTACACGAGGACAGCATAAGTCTACAGTGTAGAGAATGGAATCTGGTAAAAAAAAAAAAATTAAAAAGAAAACACTGAAAGAGACCACAAGAGCCTTGCACATGCTAAGAAATATACTGCACGACTCTGTGCAAGTTTTACCTGATAAATACTGCTGTACTTTGAATGTTTCTGTCCCCTCTGTAATTCATATTAAAACTTATTCAAAATGCAACAGTATCAAGAGGTGGGGCCTTTAAGAGGCGATTAGGCTACAAAGGCTCCACCCTTATACGTGAGATTAGCAACCTTATAAAAGTGCTGAAATAAGTAATCAATGGTCAATGATCAATAATCAATGATCACTTTTAATGAAACAAATAAGCTGCGCTTTTTTGCCTTTCCACCTCTGTCACGTGAGCACACAGCAGCAAGGTGCACTCTTGTAAGAAGAGACTGGGCCCTCACCAGACACTGAACCTGCTAGTGCTTTGATCTTGAACTTCCAGCGTCTAGAACCATGAGAAATAAATTTCTTTTTTAAAATAAATTACTCAGTCTCAGGTATTTTGTTATGACAGCACAAACAGAATATGAAACCTACCAAAAGGAGGCACAATTGTTGAAAAGCCAGAATGGCTTAAGTCAATATAAGTTTGGCAAAATGGAATTCTTACCGTTTTAGATACATAATTAAGAATTTAAATTGTATTATTACATTTTGCTTCCCACTTCTTGCTTCATTCATTAAAAAAGCTATCTATGAAATTGTTAGTATGTTTACCATAATTAGGGTGAAAGTTTGATGTTAAGGAAATTATTCTACTCTATCCACAAAACGCAAGATTTAGATTTAATTACTAGGAGAAAAATTTTCTGGTTAATCCTAACAGAACCTAACAGAACACTGAATTATCTTTATCTCCCTCACTCCTATAACTGCCTCTTCATTTCTAACAAATAGCAAAAAAATTAATGCATTAACCCCACCCAGGTAATTTGGTATTAAATTTATTATTGCTACTTTCTCTCTCTCTCTCTCTGTTGCTGCAGCTAGAAGTGCAGTGGCGTCATCATAACTCACAGCAACCTCAAACTCCTGGGCTCAAGTGAACCTCCTACTCAGCCTCCCAAGTAACTGGGACTACAGGTGTGTGCCACCATGCCTGGATAATTTTTCTATTTTTAGTAGAGATGGGTCTCACTCTTGCTCAGGCTGTTCTTAAACGCCTGAGCTCAAGTGATCCTCCTGCATCAGCCTCCCAGAGTGGTAGGATTACAGGCATGAGCCACAAGGCCCAGCATGGGGATCATTTTTAATACACTATATCATTTATTTTATCTTCTGTATCTTTTTACAAATCCAATTTAACTTTGTTTTTAAGCAAACTAAAATTAATAATGACTTATGCAGGCAAATGTATTTACTTTCTATCAAATATGTTTCACACTGCTTGCCCCCATTAGTCTCATTTTTACCGTTTTGTCTTATAAAATGATGAAATGATGGTGATAACAAAAATGACGATAATGGTAATGATAACATACTAATTACTAATACTTACAAGGTGCCATTTTGGAAGCAGAGACTGATCTCTCATGGAATCCACCTGTGCCTTGATCTTGGACTTCCAGCCTCCAGAACTGTGAGAAATGCATTTTTTCCTTTATAAATTGCCCATTCTCAGATATTTTGTTATAGCAACACAAACAGATTATGGCTCTTATATTTGCTTATTATGTCACTAAGGAGATCTATAAATATTTATCTCTCTTGTAACTACTTTGAGTTAATTTATCTTGTAATTTATCTCTCTTATAAATACTTTGTTTTTGTTCTGTCACATAATTCGTGTTCTTGTCCCCATAGCATCCCCACCTCTTTACCACCATGCATGAAACATATATTCAGGTCCTTTGGGTCAGTAAGTGTCAGTGCCTTGGGAGCTTAGTCATGATTACCTACTTCAGAACAAAAAGGGAGCAAACATGGCAAATGGAAAATTAAACCAGGCACAGATACCCTCTTGTCTGGGAGTAGATCATCGTTTCAAGAGGACATGGTGCTAGAAAAAAGGTTTTACTCTGTATGGGTAGCATCAGGAAAGTTGAAAAAGGGTCAAATATGTGGATGTCAAGGGATACCGGTGGGCTGTGTTATTGCTGTAACATAATGCACAGTGCAGGGAGAACCAGACAGATAGGCCCAGGCTTAATATTAAAGACCATTTGTTAGTAGATACAAGGACTTCAGTCAAATGTCATTCATTCAGAAGTCAGGGCTTTCCAAGAATAGGAATACAGTTCAAGTGGAACAGAGTCCTGAGTAGATGTTAAGAATAAGAAAATAAATGAGGTCTTCACTTCTACAATTATAGGAATAACAACAAAACAAAACCCAATTACTAGAATTGGAATACAAAGGCAGAGCCTGAAGGTCTGTAAGGATGATTCGGTATTTCACCTGAGATAGCAATGTAGGACTTCTTAATTCCTTCTGAATGAGTCAAGGCAGCCTTCCGGAGCCCAGGAGACGGATTGATTGTGGAATACCTAATAATGTCTCAATTGTTAGCACAGAAGAGTTTTGAAAGGTAGAGTTGGATCAGATTCCTTCAAACACATCTTTAAATATAGTATATCAAGGTTTCACCTCTGTAATTCTTTTAAATGGCACTGGGATAAAGCAACATTTTTTCTAAGGTCAAATTATATCAACTTGAACTTTATAAAGCAGACATCACTGAACATAAGCTTCTAAGAATGTTTTCCCTTTTATTACTATTCCTTTCTAATGCATTTTTTTTTACATTTTATTAAAAATGAGCTTGCAGTAAAATACTTTTTGATCTTTACTTCTTGTGCTTTTGAACACCTCGGGTTCTATCTCATCTTCCCCCATGATTCCAGCCTCAATTTTTCTCACGTTAGGCAAAGTGAAATTGACATTAAATCCAGGGATACACATCCGATCTCATTTACACTTGGTATTTCTTACTGAAAGGGAAGAAAAAATACCCACGAATGAGAACATCTTCCTTACTCTTTCGAACGTACTCAATAAAGTCATTGCAATACATTTTCTTCCACATATCAAGCAAATCTATAAGGGATTTTATTTCAATTTTTATTTTTGTTTTTCTTAGGATTTTTAACTAGTCTGTTTTATCTGAAATATAAGTCTTATCAAAACTGTTACTTTTAAATTCATATTTTAATGATATAGAATTTATAAATTCTGTACTTTTAAAAACAAGGATAAAGGTAAGGTGGGAGTTAAAGAGTGTTTTTTCTTTTTTAATAGAACATCAAGTGAAGACATGCAAACAAGTATGTTTGTACATAATCTATATAATAAGATTAGTATGGATTCCTCTATATATCAAACCAATAAAGCATACATCAACAGATGACCAACTAAGATCATTTGAACAAGAACCTAAAAATCAGTGGTATACTGGTTTTAAGTTACTTTAACAATTTTTTGTTTAAAATAATTCTACATTAACCTATGGACCTTGTTACATTATTCTCTTAGCCAGATAATTATTTTTCAAAGTAAATCATGACTATT
>CAUYRT010070648.1:0-32039 GCA_963574885.1 Lepilemur ruficaudatus
GCTCAAAGCTGGTTTAGGACACGCCCAGGTTTAAACGAAGTCAAACTTTAGTATTGCTGTCTTCTATTTTATTGGTTTTTTTATTAATTTTTTATAAATTAAGTTAGAACATTTTTGTTGAAAAAAAAAAACCAAAAAAAAAAAAACCACAGGGTTAGCCACAGGGTAAACATGGGTCTGAGTCTGCTTATCCTCAAGGATACAGGACAGCCCAAGATTGCTGCCACTGCTACAGCCATTACATCGATGCTCTGAACAGTAAGGAGGAGTAAGGGAAGAGGGGCCCACACCCTCTCTGGTAAGGAGACTGCTCCAAAACCATACACAGTCTTTTCTGTACATATCATCGGCTGAAGTGTGGCCACAGGATCCATCCAGCTGCAAGGGAGGCTGGGAAAGGCAGCCTTTTGGGAGAGAACGTGGCTGCCCCACTCAAAATCACTGTGCTTTAACTCAGGAAAAAACACTGCACAGATAGCGCCTCAGTTCTTCACAGGATGAAAGAGATGTTGTGACTTACCAGAAGTCTCTCGGACTATAAATGGTGACACTCCATGTTGAGATGCTGAGATGACCTCTCAAATTTCTTTCAGATATTGTCAGGAGGTGCTCTTGGAATAAACCCCAGGCTCCAATATGTACCTGGAAAGGAGACATTCGCAGGAGAGTGTCAGCTTTCATTGAATCCTTGATTTTGTTCCTAAATTAAGCTTAGGGATGACAGGATCTCTCCGGACCAGCACGGATATCACTACAGTTCGTCCTCTTGTGCCAGATGTGGATTCAGAATTTTCTCACCTTCATTTATTTTTAAAATTTGGGGAACATAAAGATTTGCTTATGGTCTCTTCCGATTATTTTTAAATTATTAGTTCTTTTAACAGACACTGGAAAGGAAAAGAAAAAAGAAATTTTAATTCCTTCAAATGTAGTATTTTGGTATCCATTTAATAACCCAAGTAGGAAAAACCTCAAAAAAACAGAAAATGGGCCTTGACTTAACAGAAACCCTAACCACTCAAGAGGAATTCTTCTTTCCTCCAGCCTCTTCATATCATGCTTTATTTTGTAAATAAAGCATGATATGGCCCAGAAAATAGGGAATCCTGTATGCCAGGACTCAGGGATTATTTTAGGTGATTATTTTTCTTTTGAACTCACTTTTACTTTGCTTGCAGAAGACTGATAGCAGAAACTAAAAACTCATCTAAAATACCTACTGTGTTTCTTTTTCTTTTTTCCTTGTATTTTTCATTTGTTTTTCCCTTTGCCTCCCCCTCCCTCCCTCCCCCTAAGGTGGGGGTGAGATGGCGGAGCGCTGCCCTGGGCGCCGCACCAGTCTCAGGGACCCACTTGCTTCTGGGGTCCTTGCAGAAGTCGCTGGAACGGACGATAACCCCCCCCCCCCGCCCCCGGCGGCAGGAGGGGACGCGGCCCGGGATTCCCCGCGCGGTTTCGCGCTGCCTGCGGGGCGGCACCGGCACAGCAGCATTTACAAACGCTGAGAGAAAGAGGACGATCAGCGTGAGTAGTTCGCTCCTCTCCCCGCAGCAAGTGGCTCCAGATTAACCCAAAAGAACAGACCTCCCCCCAATATAAAGAGCCTGAGAAACAGTAGCCACGTTCTGGGTTTTTTCCTTCTCTTTCATCCCGTATCTTTTTAGCACTCTCAAAGATCCCACACAGGAGTGCGGGAGTGTAGGTACTACTTTTCCCTGCAAAGCGCCACACAGTCCCCTCCAGAACACACTGGAACATCGGAGACTGCTCTGTTCTGAACTACCAGCCGGCCAAGTTCAAGCAGGGGCAGGTTATGGGGAGGCAAATGCAGCGAATCAATGAAAAAAGATTCACGATGAACAAATTGTCAACATTTTAAATAAAGACAGAATCAGCATCACTCATTCACTGATTTTTGTCCTTTAGCTGCAGATTGCAGTGTGGCTCAGCACAGCATGATACTGATCCTTCTTTGTTTAAAGTGTTGATATTACGTTCATTGGATTTTTTTTGGCATTGATTTTGATTTTTTTAAATATTTCATTAAAATATTTATTTTGATTACTGGGTTTTGGAGCACCCCCTTAACTTGCGTATCTGTTTCATGAACTCTTAGGTGGGGAGGTCTGTACCCTCCATGGCATGGTCTCACTCACCTGCTAGTCCCTGAGTCCTGGCATACAGGATTCCCTATTTTCTGGGCCTTTTGTAAAGCATGATATGAAGAGGCTGGAGGAAAGAAGAATTCCTCTTGAGTGGTTAGGGTTTCTGTTAAGTCAAGGCCCATTTTTTGTTTTTTTGAGGTTTTTTCCTACTTGAATTAGTTATCTAATGGTCTCCTTCTTAGAGGAAAAGCTGAGGCACCAAATGGACACAGCAACGTCAGGCACAATCCGGGCAGCAGGCAGCAAGCTGCTGTCCCATCTAAGGGTGGTAACCAGCAGGCTTTTGTGCCACAAGTCCAATACCATTTGGAAGCCACCCAATGATCTGTTTTTCACCAAAATACCCCATAGGATAATCAAATACCATTGTTACCTTTTGACTGCACTTGTCAAGAGAAACTAGGTGCTGGGCAGTGGCATTTGTAGCATCCAAATCATCAGGTACCTTTAAAGCAAAAGAAAATAGGCTGGTCCCAAGTCACCCATGGGGTTGCCAAGCTGGCTCAATGTCCCTCCGCCTCAGGGTTTGCCCCAGTCTGCTAGAGTCACGGGGCAGGCAGCACCTGGAAGGGGCGGCATGTAGAGAGCTTATAGTCGGAGCACCCTGGGGTCCACTGCAGGACCCGAAAGGAGAGGTCTGAGCCCCATTCCCCATGGATGCCTCTGTGTGGTGGCTACATTGTCTCTCTCGGCAGCCACAGGTGGGGGAAAGGAAGGGGAAAATAAAGGTCTAGGTGGAGGAAGGTCAGCACACTGTCTCCAACCCTCTCTCTGGGAGTCAGTCTACCCAGAATGACCGGGCTCTGGAGTCACGCAGAGCCGGGGACCCACTGGACTCCTGTGGCTCCTGCAGTCTGGGCCGGAGTTGAGAAATATCTGTGTGGGGACAAGCAAGACGGGACTTGAGGGGTTGAGGCCCCCCAGGGAGGACAAAGGTGCCCGGTGGGTAGAGAAGCCATATATATGTCTGTGGGGTGGGAGGTGCCCTGGGGCAGCTGAGAGCCTGCTGCCCAGTCTGCAAGAAGCTCTCTGCTCACCGGCGGCAGCAGCCTCTGGGCTGGTGTCAGCAGGTCTATCCAGTAGCTTGGGAGCCCACCAGCAGCCCGGGATGCAAGGGAGGGGAATTTTAACTGCTCCACTACCCTTGTCGCTAGTCGACAGCCCTCTCAGGGCCTAATCCCCACCAATGCCTTTTCCTTCCAGTTCTGCCCCGCAACCTCTTCCCGTGGAGTCTCTTGTAGGTTTAGGCACCCTTCCTTCCGCCCCTCATTCAGTCTGTGTCTGTCTGTTCGTTTTTTTCTCTTTCATCTAAAATTTCTCCTTCTTGCAGAGATGCTCTGGCTGGTGGTGTCTCTCAGCCATCTTGCCTCCAGGTCCTACAGCAGTGTTAGAGGCCATGCGAGGGGGGAGTTGAGTACAATCTTTTACGAAGCATCTATACTACATGTGCAGCAGTATAGTGTTATTTTAAGGTAGAATTATTAATATTAAATACATATTATAAACTCTAGGACAAGCAATATTCTTTTAAAAGGTGTATTTTGTATGGTGAGAGGATATAAAACAGAATTGTACTAAATGCTCTATAAAACGAGAGAAGGAAGAAAAAGGAGAAAAGAACCCAAATGAAATATATAGAAAACATTCACACATGGTAGATATTAATGCAATTATATTAATGATCACTTTATGTGTAAATAGACTAAATACACCAATTAAAAGACAGAGATTGTCAGAATGAATAAAAAAGACAATATTCAAGCAAAAGAAAAGAGAAGAACATTGTCCTGTAAGGCCAGTGAGAGTGAGATGCCTCCAGAGGTCACGCCTGCTGCCTGGCATCGCCTTCCAGGCTCGAGCTCAGTACTAAGCTGTGGCCTGGTAACTAAAAGAAGCTTCCACTGAAGTCCCTTGTATTGCTTACGTACAATATGACAGAGAGTTTTTAATTTTTGACCCCTGGTCTATTTGTGGTATTTGCCATCTAAAAAGTCACCTGGCTAGGAATGGTGGCATGTGTCTGTAACCCCAGCATTTTGGGAGGCTGAGGCAGAAAAATTGCTTGAGGCGAGGAGTTTTGTGTTTTTGTTTTTGTTTTTTTGAATCACGGTCTTGTTCTGTCGTCCTGGCTAGAGTGCTGTGGCGTCAGCCTAGCTCACTGCATCCTCAAACTCCTGGGCTCAAGCGATCCTCCTGCCTCAGCCTCCCGAGTAGCTGGGACTACATGTGAGTGCCACAACGCCCAGCTAATTTTTCTATTTCAGAAACAGAAAAGCAGGAGGTGGCAGAGCCTGGACAAACACAAGTGACAGAAGTTCCGGGAGCCAGAAGACAAGGCTAGACGTTTACTCACGGTGCCTGATTTCAGATCTCAGATGCTGGCTTGGCCACACACTAGCTGTGCAATCTTGGATGAGGGCTTCCTTTCGCTTTTCAAAAACTGGTGGCTCAAGGTTTTGAACGAATTAAAGTACCAAGTGCTCAGACCTGGGGCAAGCACCGGAGTTCTCCAGTGCTGTTTCTCCTGATGGATGCTGTCCTTGCTGTGAGTTTCCTGAGAGAACTTCATTAACCCTTGGGGACCCCGCCTCTCTCTCAGCGGGGCCTGACTGGGACAGGCTGATGGTGAAGTGCCTTTGTCCATGGCCCAGCAGGAGGGCTGTAATGAACTCCCAGTCCTCAGATTCCAGGTCCTTGGGATAGAATTGCTGGGACGAATGGTCTCATGGGGTTTGCAGCACATTTTCTAGGGGAGGATTAAAATAGCATAAAACAAAAGGACTCTTGAAAAGAGTTACATTTACACTAAAGTGCTCCATTCCCTGGGGCCTGAAGGGGGTCTAGATTCTACTCTAGGACCATAATGTTTTCATTAAAAAGAGGCAAAGTATTGCTTTCAGAGCCCCTCCCACCCCCGGGAAGACCGGGTCAGGCTGGGTTTGCAACCCACGTCGGTAGGGGTTTGAGGCCCAGGTCTTCTTGCAGATGGTTTTTTGCTGCTGGAAACACTTTGATTTCGAGATAGCCTTCTCCAGAAACTCACTTCTATCTCCTGCGGGCCCAGAGCCTGTCCTGCAGCTAGTGCTGGGGCCGGAGGTGACAGGCTCTTGGGTATCAGGGACACCCACCTGTGTTTCAGACAAGGGGGTGGTTTTCTGTCATTTGTCCATCAGTTCTTGTCTCCTCTCCTTGCTGAATCTTCCTGTTCCTTTCTGTCTCCGCGTTCTTGTGCCTTGGTTCCTCTCTTCCTCTCTGCAGACAAAGGCCCTGTCCACCACTCACTGCAGCACTGTGCGCCTGCAGCCCTGCCCCAGCCTCCCCGAGACTGCGAGGTTGACTCCCTTGGGCAAGGCCCATCCCCAGCACACCCAACTGTGGACATTGCCGAGGATGGGTTGTGAAGCTCTCCCCAATTCCAGTGGGTGAGCAGAAGAGCCCTCTTGACAGGTGTGATTTTTCTGGAAAGATTTCATGAACATATCTTCTGGGAGTTGGCTATCAGATGCCAGCCTCGCCCCTTTGCTGCCTGGGCTGCTCTCTTCACCGCCTGGCAGTACTTTAAGCATGTGAGGTAGTTCTATGCAGACACTTTAAAGCTTTGCTCAGTTCATTGCTGATTCGCTGGGTTTCTTGAGGAGAGTGGAGCCCCAAGAATGAAGTGGTAGTAAGTGAGGACTCCAGTTTCTAGTCTGCGTGTGAGGAGCTTGGAAGATGTCCTTCGGCAGACATCCCGCAGCAGCGTCCCTGTGCCTGCTCTTGAGGAATCATTTCCAGGCCGGGCCAGGCCAAGCTTCCTCTCCTCTGAGGCGCTGCCACCTCCCTCAAGTTCGCATCCCCACGCGGGCCTGGGTTTGCAGTGGTGGCTGCTCCTTCCGCTGGTGTCATCTATAAGCACTCTGACTCACCCCTCTGCGCCTTCACTTCTTTTATGTGCGGTATCTGAGTGCTCCTTTGCTGGTTCCCTGGCCCGCACTCATCTCTGAAGGCAAGTTTTTCCTGAGCCAGGTTTTAACAGGACAGAATACAGGGCTGTGTTCTAGGCGTGTGTAGATTTTGTTGCGATTCAGTTTGGAATGTGGTCATTTTCCGAACCTTTAAATACATGAGATGCCCTGTGCGTGAGAGGTTGTGCAGGTCAGGTAGAAAGACACCCAATCAGTAAAGACTCAGCATAGGACACACCGCCACTCAGGTGTCCTCTGTGTGGTGGAGTCTAGGTATGCATCTCAAGGGTGCAAATCGGTAGCCTTGGAGGTGAGCATATCCCCTGCCCCCCCAGGCTTCACTCTTACCTTTAATTTTAATCCTTTTCTTACTCTTCATTGTAGTTTTCCTGCACTTATGTTGTACCCTGAAAGCTCCCTTCACGTGCCCTTCACTATCCTCTGCTCGTGGTCTCATGCCAGTGTCCTCTCTCAAGTACTTACGGTTCACCTCAGCCAAGGGGCCAGTCCCTCCAGACAAACCTTGGGATGTCTTCCTTATGATCGGATACTAAACTCAGGAAAATAAACAAGACTGGGCAGGGCACGGTGGCTCACGCCTGTAATCCCAACACTTTGGGAGGCTTGAGGCAGGAGGATCACTGAGCCCAGGAGTTCAAGACCACAAGACCAGGCTGGGCAACATACCAAGACCCCATCTCCAAAAAAAAAAAAAAAAAAATTATCCGGATGTGGTGGTGTGCCCATAGTCCCAGCTACTTGGGAGGCTGAGGCAGAAGAATCACTTGAGACCAGGAGTTTGAGGTTACAATGAGTTATGATCAGGCCACTGCACTCCAGCCTATGTGACAGAGCAAGGCCTTGACTCAAAAACAAACAAACAAACAAAAAAGCAGGACTGGCAGCATGGTTTTACACCCAAACTGTCTTGGTGCTTCCTGGACAGCCAAAAGCCCCAAAGGCACGCCCCCTCGCCTCGCCACCTGCGATGGTAACCACATGCAGAGAAGCCCTGGAAATAAGAGGCATCATGGTGCCCTCCACAGGTAATTAGCTCTACATTTTCTATGTGCTCCGCATTAAAGAACTGACCTGTAGACCTGTTTATCAAGCCCACAGGGTGGAAAAACTCTAAAACTAAAGCTCAGAGGTTAATTCTGTATATGCAGAATGTATATGAAGTATTAATAAGATGTTATATTAGTAAAGATGTTCTAGAATCAGTACACTTTGCCGAGTGAATGGGAAGGCCTGAGGCTGTGTCAGCCTGGCTGGCTGCCGCATGTTCTTGTCCCTCGGGGAAACTTTTACAAAATAGTTCTGTGTCACACCCCATGAGGGGTTCCTTCCCATCTTTGTTCTTCTATTGCTAGTTATTGCAATATTAATAATTTAACCAGGTCATTCAATCTCGTCGTGGGTAGATGGTTTCTGCTTTTCTGCCATGCTTGCCTGAAGACCCACTTTAAGCTAAAAGCCAGAAATTGTATCTCCAACAAGGGAGCATCTCACAGCCAGGGCAGAAAGCACTGGATGGGACACTTAGCAAACGACACTGCAAGAGACTGACCGGCAGCACCAGCTTTTCAGCGGCAGCCAACATTACCTACCAGCCTGCACCCGGGAACAGAGCAAGAGCTCTGGGACTGGCTGGGGCAGGACATGTGGTACGGGATCCATGAAGATGAGGGTGTTGTCTGCCGCATTGTGCCTTAGCGCTGCATTGCTCTCTGCGTGAGGGTGGACGAAGTCACACATCTGCAGTCACACACCCTCACACTGACTGATTCCACAGATAAGCAGTGGTGTGGCTTCCCACACGCATGTGCTCTGGTGCAGAGACAGCACTGACTCGGTAGGTATTGGCTTGCTGCCCCGTGCCCTATCCGTGGGGATGGCAGCCCAGCCTCTCTAGGGACACCTCTGCAGGCTCATCCTCTACTTCAGGCCTGATCGTCACCCTCAAGGAGAAACCTCACATTTTGAAGAAGCCGCTGCTATGGCCAGCCAAGACAAGCCCTGCCCAGAGCAAGGCAGGAGGCAGAGGAGGAGTTTGAGAGCCAGGCTGAAAACCAGGGAGGTGGACCCAGAAGCCAGCTGAGTGCGTGGAGACTGAGTCACAAGCTGGCTGCAGCCTTTCTACAGAATAATCAGAGAGCCTCCCCGCCTGGCTTGCTGTGAATTTTCGATGAGTTGATATATACACAGAGCCTAAAATGGTATAGCATCATGTGTGAGCTCACATTGCCCCTCATTTTCACTTAGTACCACTGGAGACCTAGAGGAAGAGGGTCACTTTGAACTTTGGTGCCCACTGTCCATCTCAGCCCTGTCGTGGCGGGCAACTGCTTCATCATGGGTAAGTGCTTCTGCAAGGGCCTCTCACTGCCAGCATGGGAGCAGGCTGGTGAAATCACCTTGGTGTTTCCACAGCCTCCCTAGAAGATTGCTCCCTTCCCGGCAGCTCCACACCCCCGCTGAAGCCCCTGTCTGGGCACCCCTCCTGCTGGGGGTCCTGACAGTCCTGTCTCAGTTTTTGCCTCCAGTTCAGCACAGAATTTCTGGTCCCCAGAGGCAAGATGGGTAAGTAAATAGCGATGGCTGAGCTTCGGGCCACGTGATCATACCCAAGAGTAACTCCAGGCAAGACAGGCCCTGGACACCTGGCACATTGCTAATCGGTCCTCAAAACTGAGGCTTCTGGCACGGTGTCGGAGCCGCTGCAGGCCGCGTGAGGGCTTGTGGGGGATCCGCAGCCCAGACCCTCGCGCGAGTGGCTCAGGCGGGGTCCGGGCTCCGCAGGGCGGGCGCTCTGAGCAGTCCGCGGCGCGGACAGGATGAGCAAGTGGACTAGCAAGCGAGGGCCGAACACCTTCCGCAAGGGCCGGGGCGCCGAGAGCACTGGCGTCCTCGCCACGGGCTGGAAGTTTGTGCAGATAAAGGAGAAGGTCCCGAAGTTGGTCGTCCCGGACTTGGCTGGCTTGAAGCTCAAGCCCTACGTGAGCTACCGCGCTTGTGAAGGACTTCAAGGACGGCACCTTCGATCCTGACAACCTGAAAAAGTAGGGTTTTGAGCCCACACAGGAAGGCAAGCTCTTCCAGCGGTATCCGAGGAATTTCCTGGCCTAGGAGGCAGGGCAGGAGTGACCCTGGGTTTTGCCTGCGAGCTGGAGACTTGTGTCGCTCCATTCTCACGGATCATGAATCCCGGGAGAGGGGGACGGTAGTTCCCTCGTCTCGTTTCTATTAAAGGCCTTTGCTACTCTAAAAAAAAAAAAACAAACAAAACGAAAACAACAAAAAAAACTGAGACTTCTGTCAAAAGTGCTCTAGTGTCTATCATCTGGGAATTAAAAAAGTAACAATGTCCCCTGCTGACATTTACATCCTATCACCCTTTTAAATAACATTTTAGTGAATACTCTTGTCAATAATCCCCTGTGCATGCCCTACTTGTTCTTAGAATAAATTGCCAGTGGTAGAACTATTAGGTTTTTTAAAAACAGACACAGGGTCTCACTCTGTCACCTGGGCTAGAGTGCAGTGGTTTCATCATAGTTCATTGCAACCTCAAACTCCTGGACTCAAGCAATCCTCCTTCCTCAGCCTCCTAAGTAGCTGGGATTATAGGTGTAGGCCACCACATCTGGCTAATTTTTTGTTTTTTGTAGAGACGAAGTCTCATTATGTTGTCCAGGCTGGTCTCCAACTGGCTTCAAGTGATCCTCCTGCCTCTGTCTCCCAAAGTGCTGGGATTATAGGCAGGAGCCACTGTGCCCGGCCTATTGGGGTCTTGCAAGCATTTTGACATGTATAAGCCAAATGGACTTCCAAATGGGTTTCTACCAAACGGGTTTCTACCAATGTGCTGGTGAGAACCAGCAGCGAATTAGAGTTCCTATCAAACACATAGTTCATAGTCTCTATCTCTATATCTCCATATATCGTTGCCAGTTTCATAGATGAAAAACTTGTACATCTTTGTGAACTTAAGTTCCTGTAAAAGTGAATGTATCAGTTGGCTCTTGCCAGAATAATGCTGTTCAGCAAACAGCTACAAAGTCTTCATGGTGTATAACATTTTGTTTCACACTTGTGCACCTGTGGGGTGGCTGGGCTCAGGCAATAAGCTTGGCTTGCCACTGTTCCCTACTCCCTGCCCCCTCCCCACCTCGGAGTAAGCTCAGATTGGCTCCGGGGTCTTCTAGTCTCCTGGGACCAACTGGCAACCTGGGCACATTCTTCTGGCGACAGGAGAAGCAGAACAACCCTCTGCTCACATCACAACCACAAGCATTCCATTGGCCAAAGCAAGTCACCTGCCGAAGTCAAGGGAGTAGGAAGTTCATACCCCTCACGACGATGCTAGGGCAATGAAATGTCTGCTGCAGGGGAATGAAATATCCAGATCAATCATTCAACCACCACCATAAACCTGAACGCTACTTCACATGCTTATCAGTGGTATTTCTTCCTTTGGGGTGGTGCCTATTTAGGGTTGCCTTGGACCAGTGAGTGGGCAGTTTTAGATATTATGGTCAGGGAGGGTAAAACTCCTGAGGCAAGAATGAGCTTGTCACATTAGAACAGCATAGGGGTTAGTGTGACAAGAATAGAGAAGTGGGAGAAGGTGGGAGGGAGACATGGGGGGCTCAGGGGCCCAGGTCACAGTGACACACTCTGATTGATTTGAGATGTGATTGGAATCCAGAGTGGCAGCAAGAGGATCCCCTCTTATGCTCTTACAGCAGTTTGGGTGGGATTATGAGGGCAGAGCTGGAGCAGTGGAGGAAGTGAGGGTTGATGGGATTTAGATGTGGACGAGATAGGAGACGGGTCAAGGCCTGGGCCTCCGGGTAAGCCTGCCTCCTTGACTGAAATGGGGAGAGCTGATGGAGGATCCTGTTTCTTGAGGCATTATTATCAGTAATTCTATTTGGAAGGTGCTCAATTTGAGATGGTTATTAGACACCAAAGCATTGCCTGGAGTTAGCTACTCTCCCAGCAAAATTGGTCCCAGTTTTGATCCTCACAAGAGGTTTGGAAATAATAGAGACAGAGACAAGGTGTAGTTTAAAGTGGTGGGGAAGTCAGGGCTTCTCCAGCATTCCCATGAGCCAGTAGGCACTGAGTGAAATCCTGCATCAGTATTTATTGGTACAGCAATTAGTTGTTAGTAATTATAGATTTATGTGTACAGATCATTCATTTAGGTTTCAAGGCTCCCCAAAGGTTTCAAGGGATCCCTTAATTAATTCTATCTACAGGAGCAAATGGTTACAAAATTTTTCAAAGATAAAGTTCTTAAGCTCTAAGTAAGGAGTAGACCTAGCTGAGTATACAAGTTATATTTCTTTATCTAGTGCCTCATAAGCTGAGACATGGTCAGGAGTGAAGCAGGAACAGCCTTGAGGCGAATTGGTTTGGGCTGCAGATGTCTGCTGGGCTGACATCCTTTGATCAGTCCCTTAACCTATGGCCCCATGCCAAGCTCTGCCTTGCACAAGCTCCAGGCGCTGGCCTGCAGGCCTTGAGACAGGCACTGCCTTGCAGTCCCGCCTGATGGGTGGAATGCCCCCCTTGTTGCTAAGCAGCTTCTGGTCTGTGAACTAACACGCCCACAGATTCCTACAAGGCAAAGCCCTGCAAAACTCCTAAAACTTCCAGTGTCTCTTAGCCCTATTTCCCAACAAACCATGATGTGTATGAAGCAGCTGGTACTTGAACTGTGTCCACAAAAACAGGTTGGACTGGTTTGAACAGTCAGCACACAGACAGGATTTAAAACCATGGCCTTGGCCGGTCGTGGTGGCTCATGCCTGTAATCCTAGCACTCTGGGAGGCCAAGGCAGGAGGATAGCTCAAGGTCAGGAGTTCAAGACCAGCCTGAGCAAGAGCAAGACCCCGTCTCTACTAAAAATAGAAAGAAATTAATTGGCCAACTAAAAATATACAAAAAAATTAGCCGGGCATGGTGGCACATGCCTGTAGTCCCAGTTACTTGGGAGGCTGAGGCAGAAGGATCGCTTGAGCCCAGAAGTTTGAGGTTGCTGTGAGCTATGCTGACACCATGGCACTCACTCTAGCCCAGGCAAGACAGCGAGACTCTGTCTCAAAAAAATAAATAAATAAAATAAATAAAAATAAAAAAAAAAATAAAGCCATGGCCTTGATGATTTCATTTAAGAAGAGCGAAGAGATAAAAAGGAAAGGTCTAGGGGCTGAGCTTACAGCACTGCCACAGTTCAAGGTGGAGAAGGTGAGACCCAAGGAGGCCGGATGAACAGGGTGAAGACCAGGGAAGTGGTTGCCTCAAGCCAGGTGGAGAGGGGCTTCAGGGAAGAGGGAGGGGGAGGTCCACTGGAAAGCTGAGAGGAGCCAGGGAGTGAAATGGCTGGCCTGGCTATTGGGAGGCGGTGCAGTGACTGGTATGTCATAAAGGATGACGCATCATACAGGACGCTTCCTCCTTCATGTACGGAAAAACCTGGTCGGAGCGGCTTAGACAAAGGGGTGTGATCTCCCAATTCTGGAGGCCACAATGCCTGGGGTGGTTATCTCTAAACCACACAAGCAGGGCACTGGCGTTGGCTTTTTTCTTTTCTTTTTTTTAATTGAAACAGAGTGTTGCTCTGTCCCCCCGGGCTAGAGTGCCGTGGCGTCAGCCTAGCTCACAGCAACCTCAAACTCCTGGGCTCAGGCGATCCTCCTGCTCAGCCTCCCAAGTAGCAGGGACTGGGGGCGCCACCACGCCGGCTAATGGGAAGGGGTTGGCTTCTTGAAGACGCTCTTCGGCCCACGGTTACGGACGGCGCTGCAGCTTCGCACATCATTCACCAAGGACACTTTCCAGACCCCACACAGTCGCCGTCTCCAGCTCTCCCTGGCAGAGCTGGGCCAAACCGCCTTTCGGGCCCAACTCTAACCCTGTCGCCGGCAAAGGGCGAGGCCCCCAGGAGGCTCTGCTGACTGCCTTTGCCCCGGATGCGCGAAGGATGGTTACTTTGAGGAAGGCTTTGGGCAAGAAACGACTTTGTGTTGGGCAGGAGTGAGGCCTGGGAGGCCAGGGCAGAAGAAGCTCAAGGGATTCGGGCAGGTGACACTAGCGGCGAGGAGACGGAGGTGGGGCCAAAATCTTCACTCGGCAACAAGAAGGGCTGTGGCATTTTGCATGACTGCTTTCCCGCAGCTTGCAGCCCCTCAGCCCTGCACTCCCTGGGTACCGGCGCCGGGTGATCCCCTCGCCGGGGGGGCGGGGAGCCCCCGGGTTCAGCCCCGCCCCTCCAGGCTGCTTGCCGTCACCATGGGAACACCGAGTCCAGGGCGGGGCTGCAGGCGGGGGCCGAGGGCCTTTGTGACGCGCCCGGAACAAAGCCGCTGACTGGCCGGCTGGGCGAGGGGCGGGGCTGAGGCAGGCAGGGGGCGGGGCTGTGGGGCCCCGGGGAAGCCGGGACGGGGTTGGGGGAGGGAAGCCGGGAAGGGGGGCGGAAGCCGAGGGTCTAAGGCCCAAGTAAAGGCCCCACCGCCTGGGCTTGGGGAAGGGGCTGCGGAGAGCAGGGATAGAGGCTTCAAATACGTTGTCTCCAGGTGATGTCACTTACACCCAAGTTGTGCCTCTCCCTGGCCACTCCTGGACTCCTTTCCCCTCCTCCCACCAAGAAACTTTCTCTATAAAACCCACGAAACAGCTAGAAATGGAGCCCGAAAGACAAACAGGATGACAGATGACAATGAAAAAAGTGAGGATCGTGGCCCAGCAGCAGAACCCAGAGCCTGCAACGTGCACCTGCTGGGACGTCTAGAATGGGAAGGTCGGAAGAGGCTCAGGCGGGATGGCAAAGGCTACCCACCGGGGTCCCCGGGGGCTCGGAGCTGGACAGTGCCAGTTCTCTTAATGACACCTTTACAGAGGCTCTAGTGGCCCCTCTGCCGGAAAACCTGAAGCCTAGCTCTGTTTGTCAGAGGGGTTCTAGGCATGTTAATTTTGGGAGCCATTTTCTTCTTAGGAGTTCTCCTTTTGGGCGGGCGGAGAGAGCAAATAACTTCGCTTCAGCGGATGAAGCTAAATGTAAAAGAAATTTAAAAGCGCCTAAAACCTTATCAGACAATGAAGACAAACCAAAAATCCTCTTTTTAAGGAAGTAGTGCACAATGCAAATCTCTTGGAGGAAGTGTCAGGGCTTAAAGGTCAGTGGAAGAATCTGCTTGTTAATTTGGGAACCAAATAAGAACAGAATTTTAAAACTACATTTTTTTTTTGTTTTTGTTTTGAGACAGTCTTGCTCTGTTGCTCAGGCTAGAGTGCCGTGGCCTAAGCCTAGCTCACAGCAACCTCAAACTCCTGGGCTGAAGCAATCCTCCTGCCTCACCCTCCCGAGTAACTGGGACTACAAGTTTGGGGGTCAAGGACTTCACCACCACACTCAGCTAATTTTTCTATTTTTAGTAGAGAAGGGGGCTCACTCTTGCTCAGGCTGGTCTCGAACTCCTGAGCTCAAGCGATCCTCTTGCCTCAGCCTCCCAGAGTGCTAGGATTACAGGCATGAGCCACCACGCCTGGCCCAGAATTTGAAAAATATATTGGAAATCTGGTTATCTATGGGTCAATTGCAAGATTTTAAAAAGAATTTTATAGATCAAAATCTTAGAGATTAAAAGGCCCCCACACCTTCCAAGGAAGCTGAACAAAGTACAGCTAGGCACAAAGTTGCTCTCTGTCTGGCTCAGAAGGAAAACACTGGCCTGCAGGAGATGCTGGCACGGTTACGGCAGGTAACACTACAACAAGACTTGCAGCAGCTCCGTGCTAGCGGGAGCAGCCCACTGTGTGAAAACTCCATGGAAGTTCTGTTCTAGAAGCACTGCCTTACAAGGGGAATGGTGTGAAGTTGCAAGCAGTTGCAGTGAGCAGCAGAAATTTGGCCCCACACCAGAGAGAGAAGATAAAATGTCAGAAGACAGAACAGGTGTTACCCAGACAGAATCTTTCTTAACAAGGGTTGAAAAGGAGGTGGCTGGTTCCCACGCGGCATAAGCCATGGCTGGATGGGCAGGACCGTGACACACTGCACAAGGGACACACTGTACACTGCACACACTGCATAAGTGTAAGGAGCCCTGTCAGGAGCTTGTCAGGCCCTTGTCAGGAGCCCTGTGACCCGATCAGCTGAAGGTTGGGGTCCTACAACAGAAGGAGGTAGTGATATCTATCTGTGTTACTTGGACCTGCACACACCCACTCCCACAGCTCCATCCCCAGGCTTCTGCAAAGACCTCCTCATGCCTGGCCTCCTCTTTTTGTTTCCTGGGATAACACAGCAAATTATCACAAACTTAGTGACGTAAAAGAACAGAATTTTTTTTCTCTGACAGCTCTGAGGCCAGAAGCCTGAGATCAACGTGTCAGCAGGGCCGTATTTTCCCTAGAGGTTCTGCGGTGGAATCTGTGCCTCTCCTCTTCCAGCTTCCAGCTGTGCTGGCACTCCTGGTCTTGTGGCTGCTTCCACATCTCGTGGCCTTCTTAGCTGTGTGTCTGGTTGCCCTTGGCCTCTCTCTTATGAGGACACTTGTGATGGCATTTAGGGCTCACCCTGATAATTTACCATGATCTCCTCCTCTGAAGAGCCTTAAATTAATCACATGTGCAAGCCCTTTTTCCAAATAAGGTCACATTCACAGGTTCCAGAATGAGGACATGAGTATTTTGGGATTGGGTCATTTTTCAGCCTACCATATTTACCAATCTTTCTTCTAGGTCCCTGATCACCAGCCCGTGAGTTCATAAATACTCTAACCTCAGTCTGCTACTTTTTTCCATACAAAGTGAAAGGGCGCACTGTCTGAATTTTTGCCCACTGGAAGGATTTTCCCTCACTACTGTTTTTCAGGGCCACCTTGTGGGGCTGTAGCACAGCACCATTGTTGGCTTATCAGCACCTATCAAGTAACCCACCCACGACCCCAGTGTGGCACCTTTCCTCCCACCTCCTTCAGATATCTAAAAGGGACCCTCATACAGCCCCAGTCCTGAACTGAGTGAGGGGGGCCCTGATCCAACATTACTGGGTGACATGGGGCCCAAGCTACGTGGCTTGTGCCGCTTACATGTGCCATCTGGCCCTGCTCGGGCTCCGACCGGATGAACCACTACCATCTTACTGTGTGCTGCTATTGGGCCTGCGGACCTTATGGCTCGGTGGGACTGACAGAATCATCCCAGGCTGAGCAGTGTTGGCTGCATGTCTCCATCGGGGTCCCATAGCATGCTGGGAGCTGCTTTGTGTTTTTGGATGGCATATATATAATCCTCTGTTACAGAGGGTCTGGTCTTGATCCAGAAACCTCAGTGTCTGTATTGTGATTCTCCCATGAGGACTTCCCATAAACTCCAAATACCATCTTTTCCTACCACAGATACATCAAATACAATAAAATTGGCCACGTCTTATGGTGCAAGGGGCAGAGCTGCTAACATCACAACCGGAACTTACTGTAGAGCTCTTTCCTGCTCTGGGCCCCAGTCAAAGCTGACAGGCTTCATATAATTCAGTAAGTGGCTGGAGCACAATTCCCAGGCAGGGGATTTGCTAACATTTATTTATTTATTTATTCATTCATTCATTCATTCATTCATTTATTATTTATTGGTGGGGCAGGATTTGCTAACTAACTTTAAACCCAAGGGAGCCTACTTAGCACTGTGCTTTATTCTTGTTGGTGGGAGATATGAGATGCAATCATTTGTCTTTTACTTTGGGGGGAATGTCCAAGCATGTCCCCAAACTACTGGATCCCTGAAGTCTCCACTGATGAGTTTAGCAGGTTGGAAGATACAAGGTTAATATGTACAAATCAATTGTGTATACAAAAACTAACTCAAAATGCATCATAAACCTAAATGTAAGAGCTAAAACTCTAAAACTTGTATAGCAGGGGTTAATGTCAGCTGCTCTGGATTAACCACATGGTGGTGGTTAATTTTCAGTGTCAACGTGACTGGATTAAGGAATACCTAGGCTGTTAAAGCATTACTTCCCAGTATGTCTGTGAGGGTATTTGCAGAGATTAGCATGTGGGTCAGTGGACTGGGTGGCCTGATCCACCCTCAATGTGAGCCAGCTCCATCCAGTTGGCTGGGGGCCCAGATAGAACAGAAAGGAAAAGGATTTTCTCTCTCTCCACTGGAGCTGGGACTCTCTCCTCCTCCTGCCCGTGGATGTCAGAACTCTAGGCTCTCCAGTGTTAGGACTCTAGGATTACACCAGAGGCCCCTTGGGTTCTCAGCCCTTTAGCCTCAGGCTGAGAATTACATTTTTGGCTTTCCTGGTTCTGAGGCTTTCAGACTTGAACTGAGCCATGCTACCGGCATCCCAAGGTTTCTGGCTTGCAGATGGCCTGTCATGGGACTTCTCAGCCTCCGTAATCGTGGGAGCCAATTCTCCTAATAAATCCCCTCTCATATATCCAGGCCTATATATATAACTATAGGCTCCTATTGGTTTTGTCTTTCTGGAGAACCTTGACACACATGTTTATCTCAAGGTATGGACCCTTGGCCAATGCTGTGGGATGGAGTAACTAAAGATAAATGATGTTCTACAACCACAGGTCCATGAGTTGTTTCAGGACAAGACTACCAGCCTGATGACATTGTTCAACAATAATTGAATTCATTATTCATACATGGTTTTAGTGGGGTTAAAGGATTTTGAAAGTTAAGGCTGGTCACAAAGCTACAATGTGCCTATGAGACCTCCCCACCCCCAAAATAAGCAGAAGCAGAATCTGGGTGCTTCCCACACACAGTGTGCCTGTGGTTCCAGATCTGAAATCAAAGTGCATCCTGTGTGTCCCAGTGTTTAAAAAAAAAAAAAAAAAGAACAGCTAGGCATGGTGGTTCACACCTGTAATCCTTGCACTTTGAGGGAAGGAGGCAGGAGGATCGCTTGAGGCTGGGAGTTTGAGACCAGCCTGGGCAACGTTGCAAGACCCCATCTCTACAAAAAGTTTAAAAATTATCTGGGCATAGTGGTGCATACTTGTAGTCCCAGCTACTTGGGAGGCTGAGGTGGGAGGATCGCTTGAGCCCAGGAGTTCAAGGCTTCAGTGAGCCATGATTGTGCCACTACACTCCAGCCTAGGTGACAGACCAGGACCCCATTTCTTTTAAAAAACAACAAAGAGTTCCAAACTCCTTCAGTGTGTTTCCTTCTTTCACTTTTGCATTTTTGCCTGTAATCAAGCATGAGTATAAACTGTTTGAATCCTATAGGTCTTGTCAGCAGTCGTACACGCAGGGTGGTTAATGTGCAAATAGCACAAACTTCTGCAGAATAACATAGGAGAACATCTTAACAACCTCTGGTTTGGCAAAGATTGCTTAGATAAGACACAAACAACAAAGGCTGGGTGCGGTGGTTCACGCCTGTAGTCCTAGCACTCTGGGAGGCTGACGCAGGAGGATAGCTCCAGGTCAGGAGTTTGAGACCAGCCTGAGCAAATGCAAGACCCCATCTCTACTAAAAATAGAAAGAAATTAATTGGCCAACTAAAAATATATGTAAAAAATTAGCTGGGCATGGTGGCACATGCCTGTAGTCCCAGCTACTCGGGAGGCTGAGGCAGTAGGATTGCTTGAGCCCAGGAGTCTGAGGTTGCTGTGAGCTAGGCTAACGCCACGGAACTCACTCTAGCCCGGGCAGCAGAGTGAGAGTCTGTCTCAAAAAAATAAATAAATAAATAAAATAAAAGATATTGTTACAAAATGAAAAGAGAAGCTATGTGCATTGTGGAATGTTGAGCAGCAAAAAAAGAAAAAAGAAAACAAAAGAAAGGAAAAAGAAAAAGAGAAGCTATAGACTGGGAGAAAGTATTTGCAAAATATGTATCCAACAAAGAACTTGAATCTATAGTACATAAAGAACTCATAACTCGATAATAAGAAGACAAGCAACCCAATTAAAAAAAATCTAATTAGTAAATAAGCAAAAGACATGAATGTATATTTCACCAAAGAGGATAAACATTGGCAAATAAGCTCATGAAAAGATGCGCAACATCATTAGCTTTTAGAGCAGTGCAAATTAAACCCACAATGAGCTATCATCATTATACACCTATCAGAACAACTAGAATGATGACTAGTGATGTCACCAAATGGCGGAGAGGATGCAGAGAAGCTGGATCGCACATTGCTAGTGGGAATGTATTATAAAATGATACTATTTCTCAGTCTGGGAAATAGTTTTGTAGTTTCTTATAAAACTAAACATACATTCACCATACGATCCAGCAATCACACTCTTGGACATCTATCACAGAGAAATGAAAACTTATGTTCATACCAACACCTGGTCACAAATGTCCATAGCAGCATTATTCATAATTGCCAAAAACTGGGAAAAACACAACTGTCCTTCAATGGGTGACTAGCCAAACAAACTTTGGTATATCCATATCATGGAATACTCCTCATCAGTAAAAAGGAACAGACTATTGATAAGTTCAACAACTTGCATGGACCTCAAGCAAATTATGCTGACTAACAAAGAGCAAACTCAAAAGGCCACATACAGTATGATTCTATTTATATAGCATTTTTGACAGCTTAGTGTTGGCCAGGGGTTAGGGGCAGAGGAGGGAGAGGAGGATGGCTGTTGTAAGCAAAGGTGTCACATGAGAGGCTCCCATGGTGAGAATTGTTCTGTATCTTGATTGTGGCGCTGGTTACACAAATCTCTACGTGTGATAAAATTGCATTGAACTATTCACATTCATACAACACGCATAAATGACTGTATGCAACACGTATGACGTCTGAATAAGCTCTGTGGACTGTGCCAATGTCAATGTCCTGATTTTGATAGCACACCATAGTTGGGGAGAATGTTTTCACTGGAAAATGCACAGTATAACCTCAAAAGCCTTGCACAGTCACAGAGAGCTTTGCTCAGGGTTTTCTTGAGGGGCAAATGGTACATGAAATTTCCCTGCATATTTTTTTTGCAACTACCTGTGGGTCTATAATCATTTCAAAATAAAAAAATTTTTAAATATTACTTTTAAAAATGCTTCCCCACCTGCAACCCTCCATCACCTTACTTCTGCAGCTATCTCAGGTGTCATCTATGAAGCCGGCACCAGGAATAAAGCTACCGCTGCTCAGTGTTTACATAACACCCAGACAAAACCATCACTCCCTTCTCCAGATCATCTTAGTGTACAGACACAGCCAAAGTAATACAGTCCAACCTCAAAAGCTTTGCGCAGTTACAGGGAGATTTGCTCAGGGTTTTCTTGAAGGGTCTATCTCACAGTGCAAAGCAAAACTTCCCCATCCCATAATATGCTGAAATTAAAAAAAAAAAAAAACTTCCCCAAAGTCATCTTTCCCACATGCCTGTCCAAAGCTTTCCTCCCGGTGGATCCCCCAGTCTCTCCCTAGCCTCTCTTCCCCTCTCCCCCTCTCCCCCTCTCTCCCTCTCCCCCAAGGTTCAGCCTTCCCTTCCTCTCTCCTCCCTTCCCCTCCAGAGAAAGTGTTGGATTTCTCCCAGGTGCTCCCAGGCATGTTCTGACAGTAGATCTTGCTAGACTCTTCCCACCTATGCCTGTTCACACAGCAAGGGCCCCATAAGGAGCAGCCAAAACACCAACACCTCAGGAGACAGGTGAAGGCTGTGAATGTTTACTTACATGGTAGTATTTGTATTTCTGTCTTTTAAAAGTAAATAAAAGATTTGGACAGGCCAGGTGTGGTGGCTCGCGCCTGTAATCCTAGCACTCTGGGAAGCTAAGGTGAGAGGATCACTTGAGGTCAGGAGTTCAAGACCAGCCTGAGCAAGAGTGAGACCCCATCTCTACTACAAATAGAGAAAAAACGCTGGGCGTGGTGGCTCACACCTGTAATCCTAGCACTTTAGGAGGCTGAGACAGGTGGATCGCTCAAGGTCAGGAGTTTGAAACCAGCCTGAGCAAGAGCGAGACCCCATCTCTACTAAAAATAGAAAGAAATTAATTGGCCAACTAAAAATATATTAAAAAATTAGCCGAGCATGGTGGCACATGCCTGTAGTCCCAGCTACTCGGGAGGCTGAGGCAGAAGGATCGTCTGAGCCCAGAAGTTTGAGGTTGCTGTGAGCTAGGCTGATGCCATGGCACTCTAGCCCGGGCAAAAGAGTGAGACTCTGTCTCAAAAAAAAATAAATAAATAAAATAAAATAGAGAAAAAAATAGCTGGGCAACTAAAAATAGAAGAAAAAAGAAAATTAGCTGGGCGTGGTTGCACACACCTGTAATCCCAGCTACTTGGGAGGCTGAGGCAGGAGGATAGCTTTAGCCCAAGAGTTTGAGGTTATTGTGAGGGAGGCTGATGCCACGGCACTCAACTCTAGCTTGGACAACAGAGCGACAATCTATCAAAAAAAAAAAAAAGAAGAAGAAAATAAAAAATTAGACAAGTATCTGGCATGTCCTGTAGTCCCAGCTACTCAGGAGGCTGAGGCAAGGAGCATCACTTGAGCCCAGGAGTTTGAGGTTGCTGTGAGCTAGGATGGACAAATGATGGCATATCCATACTGTGGAATACTATTATTAATATTCAGTGATAAAAAAGAATGAACTATTAATATTCACATCAACACCAATGAATCTCAAGATATGCTGATGGAAAGAAGCCAGACAAAAAAGTATATATTGTATGGTTCCATCTATAGAAAATTCTAGAAAGTACAAACTGACCAGGCAGAAAGCAGATCGGCAGCTGCCTGCGGCCTAGCATTGGGGAGTCAGGCCGTGGGACAGGGAGGAATGGATCACAAAAGGGCACACGTGAAGTTTTTGGGTGATGGATATATTCATTTTCTTGATTATGGTGATGATTTCAATGGATGTATACATATGTCAAAATTTCACATTTTAGGCTGGGCGCGGTGGCTCATGCCTGTAATCCTAGCACTCTGGGAGCCTGAGGAGGGTGGATCGTTTGAGCTCAGGAGTTTGAGACCAGCCTGAGCAAGAACGAGACCCCGTCTCTACTCAAAGTAAAAAGAAATTAATTGGCCAACTAAAATATATAGAAAAAAATTAGCCGGGCATGGTGGTGCATGCCTGTAGTCTCAGCTACTCGGGAGGCTGAGGCAGAAGGATCACTTGAGCCCAGGAGTTAGAGATTTGAGCCCAGGAGTTAGAGATTGCTGTGAGCTAGGCTGATGCCATGGCTCTCTAGCCCGGGCAACAGTGAGACTCTGTCTCAAAAAAAAAAAAAAATTTCACCAATCACAGAGACAAGTAAAAGCAAACAAACAAAAAACCTTCAAATTTCATACCCATGGTATGTAACCGCCACCACTGTAATCCAGATGTACAGCAGTTCTGTCAACTCCCAAAATCCCCGTGCCCTATGTATTTGGCAATTACAAACATAGCTATTATAATGCATAAATAAAAAAGACTCGAATTTTACACTTTGAATATGGGCAGTTGGTTGTTTGTCACTTATACCTCAATAAAGTTGTAACAGTAAGAGCCTTCATTAATGGGGGGGCCTGACTCTTTGTAGTACTTCTGTCACCCCTGTGAGGTACTGTGTCTCGGGCGGAAGGGCACTCTTGGACTCCCAGACGCCCCATTCCAAGCCTCAGGGAGGCCCTACCGCACAGAGAGCTAGACTGACCAGGACTGACAATGCGTCTTTTCTCCGGCTCTCATTATGCCCTGGGCTGGAGTCTCAGCCTTTCCAGTCCTCCAGCAGCCGCAGCGGGAAGTAAAACATCTCTTTTAACTGCAGTTTGAGGGCCCCCGGGACTGACACTCCCCTGCAGTGGCGATGTATCACCCTTGGCCTTTCATTGTCTTCCTCCAATCAGTGTCTCACCATCCAATTCCAGACCTTATAATTAGTCCAGCCTCAGAACCTCTCAGAAGCCTGAGCTATTGCATCCCCAGTGCATTTTTTTTCCCATTCAAATTCACCAACTGTGAAAGTTCTAACAATTTAACCTACTATAGCATGCCAGGGTGTCAACCCACCACCCAGCCAGTTTGGGGCCAGCCAGTGACACAGCTCGAGCACCCCGTGTCGAGCCTGCTTCCTTGACTACCCTGGATCCAACTGCTGTGGGTCAAGCTCCCTAGGAAAATGGCCTGAATTGGCCCTGTGCAGGCAGGAAGTTTAGTGAGGGATAGCCACGGAGGCAGCCCCTGTGGGACAGAGAAACGGACAGGAAGAAGCAGCAACACAGACCTCGCTCAATCGCTGGGGGAGCCCTGGGCTGGGATGGCTGATCAGGTAGGTCCTGCCCTGAGGCAAGGGAGCTCTGCACTTCCAGGCCAAGGGGATGTCAAGGTGTCCAGAAAGGCGGTATGACCACGAGCCAAGGGCAATTATTGGAGGGGACTCAGCTGAGAACCACTAGTGGCCACTATTCCAGTAGCTGTGGGATCAATGCCTCAGTTCCAAAGGGATCTTGGCCATGGGCCCTGGCCAGTCCTGCCCAGCGTGACCCTGGGCCTTGGAGCCCCTCTGACCAGAATCACTCCTGTGCATAGCCTGGAGCAGCTCCAGGCTGCTTCCAGTTCCCTGTCCCGTGAGGGCTGGTGCAGCAGACAGGGGCAGGGGGCTGTGGGTTTGAGCTGCTGCGAGGGCAGACGCTGGGTATAGGGTAGCACAGGAGACTGAGTGAACTGGGTGGAGCATGGTCAGAGCGGAGTTGCTGGACATGACAGGGTAGGAGGAAGGAAGCCAGCAGAGGGTTTCTGGAAGGGGCCAGATACAGCCTTGAGGAAATTCCATGGTGGGTGGAGGGGAGGTATGGTCAGGAGTTTTCCACAGCTGCCAACATGTAAAGGGACCGGGTCTGGGATGAGGGTCAGTCCACGGAAGGATGGGGATGGAGACACCTGAGACAGCTGGAGGCCACCTGCAGCAGAGTTGGCGGGAAGTGGGGGCAAGGTAAGAGCCAGCTCAGATTCAGAAAGACCAGACCGCACCAGCAAGAGGGAGGCGTCAAGAGGGGACAGTCACGAGTTTCCTGCACTTTGGCTGTGTGAGGGACCAGAGGACAACTCCGACCTCCAGGGCGTCAGGAGGGGAGACAGGTGGACAATAGGTGAAAAAGACTGTGTGAGGCAAAGCAGGAGCCACCTGGGCCTGAGGCAGGGCCACCTGGAGGGACCCACAGGGCACCCAGGCAAGTGTGTCCATGGGGCCCCAGCCCAAACGGCTGCCCAGCAGGGAGGTGTTATCATCATCTCCAGCTGTCAGAAAGACATCGGACTCTCCAACAGGAAGTGACTGGCCCTAAGCAATGCAGCCAAGAAGTGACTGGGTCAGGATCTGAACACAAGTCGGCACTAGGTCCATGCCCCTAACCACAAGGCCACACTGCCCACTGTGAGGCGCCAAGGAGCAGCCTTGTCAACACCGCTGGCAGGGAGGTGGGGGCGTTCAGACATCTGTGAGAGGGCAGAGAGGACAGGTGTGGTGGGATAGACAGTCCTAGAGGGAAGTGTTTCAGGACGGGAATAAGAATCCACACGGCAGCCTGAGGGGCTGGCAGTGTCCCCTGAGCTTGTTACAGGAGCACGGAGAGTCCATGCAGAAGGGGCCTGGGGTGGGGAGGGCCAAGGGTATGTGTGCACAGAGGAGGACAAAGAAGCCCAGGGGAACTCCAGGAGGACCTAGGAGTGAGGGAGAGCTCTTCTCTGCTTTAAGATGGAAACGATTAGAGTGTTTTAAGCACTAGTGCGGCAGCCAGGTGAGAGGAGCCCTGACGGTAGAGACTGGCCTGCCTTGTGTGACAAACGCACTGTGTGGGACCCCTGAAATGCTAACAGCCAGACAGGAAGGAAGATGAGGAATGCTGTGGGAATTACATTTTAAAACAGGATAGTTAGGAAAGGTCTCCTAAGAAGGTGACACTTGAGGAAAAGCTGAGCTGTTTATCAAGGGAGGGCACAAGTGCTGCGCGAAGAGTGCCTGGTGCCCGCTGCGCTGCGCCGGGAGAAGTGTAAAGACGGGGTCTTGTGAAACACTGCAAGGGCTCCGGATTGCATCCTGAGGGAAACATGAGCCACCAGCAGGTGTGCTCCAAGGAGGGACATGACGTGAGAAGTGATCCAGTGGCAATGCTGATGACTGTCACCCAGCAAGTCCAGCTGGAGGCTTCTGCGGTACCCCGGGAAACACTCACTGTGACTTGTAAGCAAGGTCGTAGCAGGGCACGTGGGGACGTTGTCTACTGTTGGGTACACCTTTAGCCCTGGCTCAACGGGATTTGCTTATAGCGTGTGCGTTGGGTGTGAGGAAGGACATTTCGCCAAGAATCTTGGTGAGATGAATGGAGTCTCCATTTACAGGAAAGGCGGCAGGGTTGGAAACAGTTGCACGTTCAGCTCAAGATTTCTTTGAGACATTCAAGTGGAGATGTTGGGCGACAACTGGATAGGAGCCTGAATTCAGGAGAGAGGCCCAGGATACCAGGAACATTTGGGAACCATGAGCCTTCGGTGAGGAAAGTTGAGGTCACCAACTCAGAGTGTTCCAGAGAAGAGCTCCCAGGCATTTCAACATTGAAAGGTTGCGATGGTTATGAGGAGCCCGCAAAGAGATGGTGATGAGGAGCCCGCAAAGAGACTGGGACCAGCCCGAGAGGTAGGAGGCCCATGGGACAGAGGTGCTGGAAGCCAAGGGAAACTATGTCCCTCCCTACCTCCCTCCCACCTTTCCTTCCTTCCTCTCTCCCTCCCTTCCTCCTTTTTTTTTTTTTTTAATTTCTTTAGAGATGGGGTCTGGCTCTGTCATAGCTCCCTGCAACCTGGGCTAGAGCGGTCCCCCTGCCTCCGCCTCCCCACGTGCTGGGACTACCGGCGTCAGCCACTGCGCCCACCCAACAAGAAAAATTTATTTCTAAGACAAAGAAGCGATCAGCCATGAAACGTCTGACAAGTGAGCGAGACCGCTGGGGGGCCCGCAGGGCTGAGGCGAGCGAGCCGGGGCGGGGGCAGGGCAGGCGGGGACCGTGGGCGCTCACAGCCCCCGCGCCCTGCTGTTCGGACAGAGCGCGGCGGGCCGGCTGGGAGGGAAGTCCACGGAGGGGTTTTAAGACGGAGCAAAGCAGCGTGTCTTCCTAGCGATGCTGTCGCGGGGAGAGGGGGGGCAGGAAGGACGCGCCGCGAGGGGGGGCCCGCGGGACGGGCGGCCGCCGGGCTGCGGTGGGTGAGCCCGGAGGTTTCCGCCTGCTGCGTGCCAACCTGGGAACCCAAAGCCAGGTTGTCCCTGCGAGTCCGGGCGGGGCGGTGCCCGGGCGGGGCGTGAGCGACTGGGCAGGAACGCGAAGCAGGAGCGCCGGCGGCGGGCGCGCTCCAGGCGCACGGCCGGCGTCAGGCCGCACCCGGCCGGTGTCCTCCTCCTGGACGCCGGCCGCGAGCATGCCGACGCCCCGCAGAAGTTAGGGGCCCGCGGGTAGTGGGCGCGGGGCGGTGAGAGCCCGGGAGGACCGGCGCAGGGTCCTGGGGCCCTCGGCTCTCGCCACCCCACCGCCACTGGCCGGGTCTGCTCCCCTGGGGCCTGCCCGGGCCTGCGCCTCCCCCGGGCTCCACCATCCTGGAAGGTGGCGAAGGTCAGGCTTGTTTTCCACCACGTGGGAGAGGGACGGCTTGGTCCGGGACGGGACAGCCCGGGAGAGCCCGCCTGCACCCTGCCTAGCTTCGGCCCAACACCAGACTCCGATCTCCAGAGCTGCCTGGGAGCAAACGTGCTGTCTGCGGTGATTAGTTCACATAAAAACTAATACTTTCTTATCGCAGTTTACCTCTGTGCTCAGGTAAATACTACATGATTTAGAATACTGTGACAGTGTAACACTTGGTGTCAGCTTTTACACCCCCAGTACAGCCCGGATTTAGGAAGCTCTCTCTGGTGTCAGATGGTGCTGAGTTTTGGCAGCCCAGTTAACACTTTCCCATAGCTGGCACTTAGTATGTGACCTCATTTCACCTTCAGGACAGTGCTGTGGAGGTGCACTACAATTCCAGGTCAGAACCAACAGGACTGCTTGTTTGTTGTGCCCACACTCAGCTAAATCCTTTATCTCTTTAAGCCCCAGGCCTAGACACTGACATTAAGGCTATTTGATCAAGAGGGAAACTGAAGCCCAGAGCCCTTCAGGGCTCCTTTGCCCAGGTTGCTCAGCAGTGACAGCAGGGCTGGTGCTGTTGGTCCCAGGCTCCCCATCTGTATCCACCCTGTTCTAGGCATCTCTGGAAACGGCTCTGGATCCTTCCCTATGCCAGCTCTCATCCGGCTCACAAATCCTTTCTCTGCCTTGTTGCGTGTTCTGGAAAGGGCCAAGATGAAGGCAGGAGAAAAAGGCTTTGAAATGTGCAGTGCTGCTCTTGGAGCCAAGAGCTCTCTGTGCAGAGCTGTTGTGCAACCAGAAGGCTCTGGTGGTCCCTGCAGAGTGAAGAATCTCCCTACCAAGGCAGCTCAGCCTGGCAGGTGGGAGCAGGCAGGCTGAGCACCCTCAGCCTTGTGAGGTTACGTAAGTTTCCATTGGTGTACAGACGTGTGCGTCTGAAGTACCGTCAACGATTCATTTACAAAACATGAAAGTTGGCCCAGGAACTGGTTAGAGCTCCAGCAACCTCCAGCACTCAAGCATGAGGGTGAGGCCAGAGGTCCCTTCATGTTCTCTTGGTCCCCAGACATCAAGTCACTAGCAGCGACGTGGAGAAACAAGAGGCATTGTACCACCCTGGATGGCACGGCTGTTTATCTGTTTCCTATTAACTCTCTTCTCAGTTCTGGTTGGTCCATCTTAGCTTGGATTTCTATCTATTTATAAAAAAATAACAACAGGCTAGATGTGGATCTCAGTGTTGGTCCTCCTCTCCCTCATCTCCCCAGGGAGGGTGGAGCAGCACCTGAGATCCTCACGTGCATGCTGGGGGCCTGAAGTAAAGCCTCTGCCCCTTCTGGATGTCAGCCTTCTGGTCTGGACGTGGCACTCCCCACCGGGAACCACAAAGCAGTCCAGTTGTGCTCTGAGCAGCTCCCAGGTGCGCGCACTCGCTCTCTCTCTGCTATGACTTCATTGTTTTCAATTACAGTTTCCTACCAAATATATGGAAAACAATGTGACAGCCTCAGATTTCACAGATGTTGGTATCTTCCTGGGTATGCTGAGCAGGGTCAGGCTGAGATGTTCCCAGCAGCACTGATCGCGCCCACATCTGCAGCAAGCATTGGGTGGTTTGTCGGTGCTTTGGCACCTCTGCCTTGGCACCTCTGCCTCCCTCACAGGAGTTCACTCATCAGCCCCTGGGAGACGGCCCTGTGGCCTGAACTCTAGATCATTGGGTCAGAGACAGAAAATCGGCCTCAGAATCTTTCATCTCTGGCCAAAGTTCTCGCTGGTGCCTGAATTACAACCTGTCCCGGCCCAGACAGGTGTGTTTGAGCACAGTGGATGCGGACGCTGCTCTCTCTGGGGTCTCCCAGGATGCCAGTGCCCAGTGCTGCCCCTCGAGTGCGGCTGTGCACAGGACCCCAGCCTTGGTGGCACCCGGGTCAGGTGCAGCACAGACGCTCGCAGAGGTGTGCCGAGTGCCCTGCTGTGGGACGTGGGAGGCACTCTCCTCCCCAGGAGCTCTCAGATTCAGGGTGAAGCATTTGGGGGAAGCAACCACCTGTCGCAGAAGGGAGAGTGGACAAAGAGCCGGGGAGCGGAGAAGACAGACAGGAGACACCCGCGTCAGGAGGCCTTCTTGGGGAGTGACGTTGGCCCTTGGCTCTGCAGGACGCGGACTTTCTGAAGTGGCAGGGAAAGGGATGAGCAAGGCCAAAGTCTCCCCTTGGGCTCTCCCAGCCTCCCCTCCAGCTCTGAAGTCTTGCGTGGCACTTGCCTTCCTGTCTCAGGGCCTACTCAGGGTCGGGACAGCCCTTGTCTGTACAAGGGGAACTGGGACTCCTGTCCAACAGCATAGCCACAGGACTCGACCAGACCCTGGGTGACCCCTCAGCACGGTGCTCCCCATAGAGCACCCCGCAAGCATCAGCTCCAGGAAAGACTGATGTTTGATTACAATTCAGTGCAGCCGTCCTCACGGCAGCAGGGAGTGATCGCCATTTACAGACGTGGAAACAATCTCAGCAGTCTCCTCGAGCATGCCCAGGGCTAGCTTAGGATCAGGCACACACAGTTGGTGCTTAATAAATGTGGATTTACTGTGGAATGAATACACAGGGAGGGCCCAGGGCTGTGCTGTGAAGTGGCCTCTGAACATGGAGCTCCCTGAGGGGTGCAGTGTCCCAGGAGGGACCCCAGTGAGGGCGGGAGTAAGGGAGTCTGGGGGAGGGAAAAGTAGGGTTTTCTGTCTGGGTCCTGAGGGGCCATCATGTCACCTTCCTCACAGATGTGGAAGTGGATTTTGAGAATCTGTGTCTTACGATGTATACTTCCAAACACGGCCCCTCATCCTTGGCTGTAGATAGTGGTTGGTTCTTAAAAGGAGAAGTGGCCTCCGCGGGGGTGAGAGTCGTTCCCTCAGTGCTGTGTGCCCCACGTGAGTGTAACAGACACACTCCCATCACCCCATGGAGGGTGGTGCCTGGGCAGCCCCTCGTGGCCACAGCTGAGCACACATCTCACCAGACCAGGCCTCTCACTAACTCTCAGGGAGGTAATGAACTAAGACGGAGATGAGGCCCTGTGTGTGCTGAGCTGGAGGGACCCAGGCCAGACGGGAGCTCTGAGTCACCAGAATCACAGATGTCCTGGGGAAGCAAGACCCCAGAGCACGCAGAGATGGCCAGCCCAGAGGGAGTTGGGATGTGTGAGCCCCAGCTTAGGCTGGGGCCTGTGCGCCTGTTCCTTTTGCTCGGATCTCTGGTGTATGACAATATCCCCCGTCTGCTCTGGAGGAGCACGAGGACCAGGAGATCTCCCCACATCAGTGCGGAAGGACGGCTGACTCCACTTCTTGCAGAGCACAGGCTTCCTTCACTGTTGGCTCTGCTTCTCCTGCCTGGAGGCCAGTCTGACTGGGGGCTGCCCAGGAACTGTCTCTGTACGCTCCTCTCCAGGTGTGCCCTTGGGATCCCCCAGGCTAGGAGAAGCCCTGCCTATCCTATGAGAGAAGGGACGTCCTAAAGAAGGGACAGGGGAATAAAAAGAGAGAAGTACAAGTAAGATTTGGAAGGTAGGGTTCTACCAGAGTGCACGGGGCATCCCTGGCGCCCCAGCGAGCCATGTGTACACACAGCCATGCTACTACTGAGCCAGTGTCGCCATGGGCTGCATCATCTAAAATTCCATTCCATTCCATCCCAGGAGAGCAGGAAGGACAGGGACCTCTGCAAGAACTGTGGATCAAAGTGGGGACATATGTGGTGCTAAATAAAAACGTGACATGCAATGACAATCCCTCCTCCCCAGTGTGGAGGGGCCCTGTGTGCAGAGCCAACCTTGAGGACCTTTCTCTGAGGTTCTGTGTGTGAGGACCACAGCATTTCATAAGAAATGCCACTCATGGAGTTCCACTTCCAGGACGGCAGCCTGAGGAGCTCCATAGGGAAACCAGCAAAGCTGATGAAAACTATTTTTAAAAACTACAACAATAGGCAGGGCAGGTGGCTCACAGATCCCAACTCCCTCTCAGCACTTTGGGAGGCCAAGGTGGGAGGATCTCTTGAGGCAGGAGTTCGAGACTAGCCTGGGCAACATACCCAGACCCCATCTCTACAAAAAAAAATCAGCCAGGCACACATCTGTAGTCCTAGCTAAGGAGGCTGAAGCAGGAGGATCACTCGAGCCTAGGAGTTCGAGGTTGCAGTGAGCTATGATTGTGCCACTGCACTCTAGCCTGGGTAAGAAAGGTGAGACCTGTCTCAAAAAACAAACAAACGAACAAAAACCATGCAACAACAATCATGTAAAGAAATTGTCCTAAGAGCATACAACCAATGTAGAAACATTTATTCAAAAATCTCTACTAAAACTTGGTAAGAGCAACAGGAGTCTGTGGCATTTGAATTACATCCCACTCCCTCCCTACTCCCCATCCCCAGCTGAGCCTCACAGAAGCTCTTCCCTGGGCAGATGCAGCAAGGCTGGGGCTTCCTTTCCCCTCAACTCTCAATCAAAGGTTACTGTATTTCACTGGGAGCAGCTGGGGCTAAATTCCTGGTGAGCATGGCCAAGAGGTTGAGGACTCCCTTGACCCACAGGGTAGAAGCTCTACCCTAGGTCCAGCAGGCCAAGAATACCTGAGTTCTGATCACCCTTGCCCAGCTCACTGGCAGGGCAAAGAGTCACACCAAGAGAAGCCAGCCAGGAAGATGCAAGCTACCATATCCACCCAGCTCTTTGAGTAGCAAGTCACAGACATCATCCATGGGGGCAAGACAGCCAGTAAGAAAACAAACTCTGAACTCTTCCCAAAGGAACTGACTTCATTTGAAATAGATTGTAGAGAAGTTCAAGCTTAAGGACATTCTTGAAAGCAACGGTTCCCCTTAATTAAAAGCAATAAACTAAACCATAAACCAGCTTATTCACCAGAGAGAACCAAGAAAGGAGACAGCTAAGAAGGGCCCACCTGCTCAAAGACTGGCTTCAAAAACTACCCTTGCCTGAATTTAATTGTGTCAGACTGCTAAATTATTTATGTCCCACTGTCAAAAATAATAATTAGTGGAGCCTGGCCAGGTGCTATGGCTCACACCTATAATCCTAGCACTCTGGGAGGCTGAAGCAGGAGGATGGATGGCTTGAGGTCAGGAGTTCGATATCACCCTGAGCAAGAGCGAGACCCCCATCTCTACTAAAAATAGAAAAATAGAAAAAATTAGTCAGCATGATGGTGCATACCTGTAGTTCCAGCTACTTGGGAGGCTGAGGGAGGAGGATCACTTGAGCCCAGGAGTTTGAGGTTG
>CAUYRT010070649.1:0-14897 GCA_963574885.1 Lepilemur ruficaudatus
AGTCTCACTCTGTTGCCCGGGCTAGAGTGCCATGGCGTCAGCCTAGCTCACAGCAACCTCAAACTCCTGGGCTCAGGCGATCCTTCTGCCTCAGCCTCCCAAGTAGCTGAGACTATAGGCATGTACCACTTTGCCCGGCTAATTTTTTCTATATATATTTTTAGTTGGCCAATTAATTTCTTTCTATTTATAGTAGAGATGGGGTCTCGTTCTTGCTCAGGAAGGTCTCGAACTCCTGACCTTGAGCGATCCTCCCACCTCGACCTCCCAGAGTACTAGCATTACAGGTGTGAGCCACCACGCCTGGCCCTCACCAATCTTTGTAGGTTTACTGTGTCTGGACACGGCAGTAAGAGAAAATTATGGAGAATTCTATTTTCCACAGATGGAATTCTGCAGCATATAACTATCAATGTTCTCTATTCCTCTTAAATCTAGTTTCCCCCTCTCTTCGGAGGAAAGCAAATTCGAAGCAGTTTCTCGGGAAGACAGCGCTGGAGACTCATTCTGACAAGGGTGGAAGAGACCAAGGCGGTGATGTGGAGTGTGGCTGTCAAGGGACATGTCTGACATCACAGGTGAGGGTCCAGCGGCTGACACCCAGACCACTGAGGTTATGAAAAATACAATATCACATCCAGAAATCAAATCAAGCTGTATCGATAACACTGATTGAACAGGAACTGCTCCAAAAATTAGAAACAATTAGAATGCCTTCCCCATCAAATGATTTTATTAGGTTAATTAAACAGCTTAAAGACGATTCATTTTGCTTGGTACCCTTCTAGAAAATATTTCAAGTTTTAAATGAACTTCCAATACATAAAACAAAATTACTTTACCATACACAAATTTCAGATCAAAATACAACACTCTGTTTCTGTTTTCTTACAGTTATAAAATCCAGTCAGTACAAACTACATAAAAAAGATAAAACACTTTCACTGATCCTTGTACAAGAGGACAGCACAATGGCGGTAAGTTCCCGAAGCACAGGTCTGTGCTCGCGAGAAGGGACCGACCTATGGTTACCCCACGACATACGGAAGCAGGTAAACAAAGTGCGTGCTACTTAATTTAAGAAAGTTAACGTATCCTTTTTGCATCAGTATTACTTGTAAACCATAAAGCAACTTTGTAAGAAAGGTTACTAATTAAAAATTACTTCTGACTCTGTTAAATTTCATACCAGCAAAGGAATAGAAAATTACTCCACAGAACAAATACATTTAGACCACAGGATGGGAGATGTTTCAATGACATCAAGTTAGCACAATTTCTCTACTACCCTACTGAACTTGGCGGGTACAACTTTACAAGTTGCAGCCTTCCAGGACTTTAAATATTTTGAACTTTCTATATAACATTTTTCATTTAGCTTACATATTTTCATCGTAAATCCTTGTTTTTCAGTGGTAGGACTTTGTTTAAAGATAGGATAACTTTGTCACACACAAAACCACCTCATCTGAATAAGCGTGCAAGAAGACTTTCCCTAATTGGAATTTTACTTGATAATAAATGCTGTGGGATTGAAATTAAAAACTATTCTGCATGTACCATGTCAGAAAATACAGATATGTTAATTAAACAGATGAATTTTGGTACGGTATTTATGGAATTTTCCTTATAGTATTTATTGAAAGCATCAAAACGACAAATCAAGAATGTGCGAAAAACTGGTTCTTGACAAGGGTGACAGTCACATAGTTAAGTGTGGGTACAGCACCTGCCCAAGTCAATCGGACTGATGCTGGCCGTTCTGCCGGACCAGGGCCCACCGTGAATAAAGCAGCCCTGAATTTGGGCGAATCAAACTGAATTTTCAAGCTTGTACTAGGGAATTTCCTTGAATTTTTTCTCATAGCAGAAGACCTACACCGGTGATAGGAAACAGATGCATTTACACATTTATGCTGTGTTATGGATGGACCTCATTCACAGACAGGGACAAACATCTTTGTCACTAGCAGCACACAGTGATACAGTGAAGTCTGCCCAAGCGTGCGACAGTGTCAGAGGAGGATGGGGGTGCGTGACGGTGGGCACGGCAGGGGGCGCCTTTGTTCAGTCTGCCGCTTGCTGGCGTGTTGACGCATGTCACCCCGCTGGCTGCAGCGGCGGTTCAAAACTGCTGCTGCAGACGGTTATTTTGTTATGGTTGTCACAATTCACAAATGGTACGATACTAAACAAAAGGAGTATCACTGTGCCACTGGCGACCTGCATGGGCGTAGGAGTAAGGAAGCGAACAGAAGCTGCGCTACAGATGAGCTCAAAATGAAAAGAACCCCATGGGCAGAAAAAGCCACTGATTATTTAATGAAGCAAGTTGCGCTAAATAGCCTGTGCTTTTCTCAACGAAAGGCCACCGGATACAGTTCCCAGTACAAAATTATTTACCCCGGGGAATTCGGATTATCTGTCTTCACATAGAACTTGAATTTTGAGCTACCCTATAGGAAAAAGATGTTACAACCTACATGAAGGTCTGCTTCTTTCTTTTTTTAAGCTGAAGGTGCCTATTGCCCTGTGTGCCAGATCCTACAGGATATTTTTTTTACAAACATAAGAATCAAATTCAATGAGCATATGCTAGATTACTAACAACAAACTTATTTTCTGAAGTTTCTTTTGAAGGAAAAATTCCTTTTGAAAGAACACTGAAGTGGTCCCTGATTGTAAACAAGCAGTTCCACCTGCCAACCCTACTCACAATTTGGAGCGCGGTGCGTCAGTCGGCACTAGCCAGGGCGGAAGGAAACGGTGGCTTCCATCTGCTCTAGCGGACGCTCGTGAGGAAGGTCCACGCCAGAGCCCGCGTGGAGACGTCCTGCGGCGGCTCTGCAGGTGGCTGTGGGGTCCCAGCCGTGCGGCCGGGGGACTGGGCGCAGGGTGCCGTGCCGGGTGCTGAGGTAGTGCGTGCGGCCTGGCGACAGCTGCCTGAGGGGCCTCCTGAGTGCTGACTCACAGGCCCGGCTCTCGCAGCGTGAGTGCTAGCAGGGCCTGAGCGGGGCGCCCGGGAGAACGCCTTCCCCACAGGTGTCGTGTGGTCTGGGGAACCAGAACTGCTACTTCCGCCCCCGCCCCTTTTTGCTATATAATTCAAGCAGTAAAGAAAACAGGCTGGGAAAGGTGTGGGATGGATGAAGAGAGGGCACGGTGGGCAGTCGATGGCAAGAAAAGTGCATAAATAAGAGAACTTTTAAAAACCCGGCCAAACACCCTTCCTCTTGACGCACGCGAGTCCCTGAACTGGCAGAGAAAGACGTGCCAACCTTGTCTTAGGGCCTATTTTCCCTATTTTCTCAGAGATTCCATCTAGTGGCATCTTTGCGCAGCTGCAGTGGGACCCAGAGAGAAAAGCCAACACTAGTTCAAAGGTTAGTAGGAGGCGAAGCTGACTCTGGAAAACAGGGAGAAGACACAGAGGCCAGCTCGCAAGACTTGAGTGGCCCCCTGTTTACCTATCTGTTACCATGGTGACTGCACATCGCTCCTACTTCTGGGCAGATCTTTTAGAAGGTGGGGGAGGGGGTCAGAAAGAGCTCCTCCAGAGCTGAGAGGACAGAGGACTTTCACCTGGGAGAAGGACAAGACAAAACCCGAGAAGAATCAGATCCTTGGAAAGTCAGAGGAAGAGCCGCAGACCGTCGGCAAGGCTGCCGATCCCTCAGAGCGGACCCTGCGACCGCAGCCCAGGCCAGGGGCCAGCGAGGCCCTGCTGGAAAGAACTCAACTTCCACTTAGGTGCTTTCTTAAGTCTGTAGAGGCAGTGAGGGAATTAAAACAAAAAGTAATCAAGAGCAGGAATCACTGTTCTAGTTGACAATACGGTTTTAGGACAATCTTTGGAAATATGAGTATTTCTGAAAGTTCTACCAGAATCGAAATGCCCAGGTGCAAATGGTGAAGAAGGCCGTGGCCACTGGCCACAGCGGAGAGACTCACCTGGGGACGGGCAGAGAGGAAGCAGGGAAGGAACAGGGTAGAGAAGGAACAGACTCTTCTCAAAAACAAGTTACAAATTAAAGTACATACATCATTGTTATTCCCTTTTTATTAAATGTTTTCACAGAACCTCTGGTTTTTAAGGAGCCACCCCCGTGGGCTGCTCAGAGATCGGTGCTCGGTACCGCAGAAGGCACCCGCTTTAGCACGAGGCAGTTCTATTTGAAAGTTCTAAAAATGATTTTAGAAAAGCCTGTCTCTGTAATTTCTGCCTACTGGCCCAAGCCAGGCTCTCTGCAGCACACACACACATCTACTGGGTTCTGGTGCCGGTTCCATGCCTGCTCCCAGCTGTCATTCTACAACGGCCTCCAGGCTCGCGCAAGCCTCTGCAACTGGGGCGCCTGGGACTGGCAGCCCGCAGTCCGGTGGCCAGTCCACGCCAGCACACAGGACACGGAAGAATGAGCCTTGCTCTAGACATCAGTCCCAGACTCAGACAGGGCTGGTTTTCTAAACAGCTGACTTATGCTCAAGTTTCCAGGAACCCTCCCCCTACCACCTTTTCCTCTCATGTCTTTTTTGAACCTAAGCATAAGACTTTATATTTAGCCATTACACTGTGAAGAGCATTGTAGACCCCATCGGCCAACAGCACATTTCTCTGCCTTCTGTGTTTTTGCCAGCTGCTAGTAAGCGTTCAACAGGACGCTGCTAGAGTATCTCACTCTACACTGACAAAGATCCATTCTTGCCAACATGGTCTGGGTACTCAACCTATTTCTCAGTCCTTTCTTAAAGGACTAGTTCTACTTCCTTTTCTTATTCACAAAGATAGCAAGAATGACTTTACCAAATGTCTTCATGAAATCCAGACAAGCTGGGAATGTCACACACTGCTACCTCCACCGGTCTTGTAATCAGAACTGGAAAGGAAGTGATACCATAGAAGGATTAAACAGTTCACTTTTTGTATCACTTTGTTAAATAGCCTCTATATTTGAAGGTGCAAAAGTTCTTTACACACACACACACACACGAGTACTTGTAATACAAATTTGTTTGTTTGTTTTTAAGTTTCATACAACATCCAAGTTAAGAAAGCATAGTTTAGGTCTACTGATCTCAAATAGAGACCTAGAAAATATCTAGTTTATTTGACCTATAGAGACTACTACCCTTTGTTATTTTAGCAAAACAAAAGAAAAATTCAACTTTGGTAAAGTGTTCAAAGTATTATCAGAGAAGTTCACTGGACAAATTCTGAACAGAGTTATTTATAACAACTCTAAATATTCTAACACATCTTTTGGGATGTTTCAGCTATCTAGAATTATCTTGGATCCAGAAAGTAAATACCTTGGTGAACACAGTCCTTGCGTATCGTCCAGCAGCAGACGTGAGAGTGAGGAGTGCCAAAGGCCACGGACGCTCCGCAGGCAGCCCCCACCCAGCACGCTGCCTCCGGGCCCCTCCTGTATTGACAGCTGACATAATCGACAGTGGCAGTGACAGCCACCACCACTGTGTGCAAGGCACTGTCCCGAGTTTTTACGGTGAGTCCTCACAACCACCTCAGAGGTGAGCACCTCTGCTACCCTACCTCTTCAGGCAGGAAACAGCCTCGGGGACAGGGAGCTCCCCAAGGTCACAGAGCAGCAAGTGGCAGAATCTTCAGCCCCAGGTTCACCTGACACCAAAGCCTGTGCTCTCGACCACTGGGTTTGCTCAGGAAAGTGTATAAAATATTTACAGGTTATTTCCTCAAAATAAATAAGAGAATGTGGGGCTTAAGTTAAAGGGGTAAGCCCCAGTTCTCATGGAAACCACTTCCAGGAACTGTCTCGTACCTGCTGCTGCGTCTGCGGGGTGCTCATATAGTGTCACCGGAGGAGAGAGAGGCTTTACCATTCTACTGTCAGGAGCAAGCCCTTTATTCTGAAAAGCACAAGCATAAAAATGAAATCTTATTCACGTATAAGGACAGGACAGTCGAGCTTTCGTCTGTACCTGGTGCTTCAGCCATAAGGAGCACGCAAGGCTTTTAGGAGGCATCACTGACATCCTCTATTTAAGCAGGCCGTGTCCAGCTGTAGCCTGAAACTGGGTCATTCTCACAAGAACAACTCCTGGAAGGGAGGGTCTCGTCTATGATCGATAGGCCTTCTCAGCCCCTTCCTCCTGACCCAGCGACCAGCCAAGTGGACAGAGCTGGGAAGGGCGGGGTCCAGCACGTGGGGTGGAGAAAGCACACAGAGAAGTCGAGGGCAGCGCCACTAACACGCGACCGAGGCAGATCACTCGTGATGTTCACGCAGCTCTGTGTAGTTTGACCAGCCTTGACTCCACACTCAGGAAACACTTTCAGTGTTTGGTTCTAATAACCCAGGTTACCAGAACCAAAGAGGAACCTAGTAACGAGATTTTCACCAAAACGAAAGATTCTTGGGAAACAATAGCACCTTATAGAAAATGAAAAAATAGTAGCCTGAAGCATCTACATTCCAAATACTGAGTTAAATTACAGATAGACACATTTTCCTGTCTGATCTAACGAGGATGGAAATCAAGCCCTCTATTTTACACAGCAGTCGTGTTTAAATATACTACTTTCCTGCCTTACGAAAACACAGCCTTTTAAAGACGCTTTAAAGTTCAAGTTGAGTTTCAAGTAATCACTTTGCAGCAGCTCTAGGAGAATTATTGTTCCTCCTGATTAAAAGTACCTATTTTTAAAAAAGTAGTAAAATGGAAAATAGGCCTTAGAGAATTGTATTCCTCAAGGCCGCTACTGCTTGCTTCCAGGCTTTTGTTAAAGAACAGAATGTGTTGAATTCTTCTAGATTGGCAGGGGATCAAGCACAACAACACATAATGAGGTAGCTGAGAGCAGAGTTTTTCCTATAAACACAAAGAACAAGGGAATAAACGCATGTAATTCTCATCCAATTAAACAGGAAACATGATAAAGCAAGTTACTATAGTCGTATTTAAACCAAGTTCACTGGTATAACTAGAAGAAATTTAACCCAAGGTTCTAAGGTATACCTTATTTGTAACTGATAAGTAAAAATACAAACAAGATGCCTACACCTACTATTTGTACTGAAATGCTAAAAACAAGGCTGTAATAAATATAATTCACCAATCAGAAGAAAGATGAACCTACATTTCCTTGGGACTTGAATTATTTGAAATGGCCACTTATTTACATGGATCCTATTAACTGGCTAATTGTTCTCCACTTCATCTCAGGCCGTGTGTCCCCAGCCTCTGGGGGCTGTCATTGTCTTCCTGCCCATAGCTTCTCTGATTCAAATCACAGTGATTTCAGAACTGACAGTTCACAGTCTGTTGCTTATGTTTGCAGAGATGGAAGCCCAACCACTCTGTTGAGCCAGGAGGACATCAATACCAAAATTTATAACTGGGCCAAATTTCAGTTGAGTGGCATCTGAAAAAGATTAGTTTTTATCTCAAAATAGAAAAGAGGGCAACAGACATTTCTGACTAAACAATTATACAATATAGTTTTATTTATTAGATATTTGATTTCATGAGAAAGGCGAGGAGTTTAAAAATCCAGTCACTTAGAGAACTTCCTTGATGAAACCAAAAAAGAACAAACTTTCCTAAACTGTATGCACTGGACCGAAGAATTTGGAAGTATGACTGAACTCCTTGTATGTCATATTACTGGAACTATAATGAGACATTGTTGAGATACGTTTAAAATTGAAATAGAAGTACTTCTGAAAAATACAAAACCTTCGAAAGTTTTACCAGCTGACTTCAAAAAGTACAGACAAGTCTACGTTCCATACTATTGAGACTTAACTGCCAGCAGGTGTGACACACTCAACCCAAGTTCATGTTCTTCTCAAATATGGGCAAATGGGGCGTTTCTTATCCTTACACCATAAATTTCTATGGTTTCTAAATCAGCTATAAAGAATACTTCAGGGATTATTTAAAAGGTAACAAAATACTTTCCTCAACATTCTAAGACATGGTTTCTTTTCCCTTACTAATTACATGGGGCAAGAGAAGGAAGTATAAATGAAGCTTCGGCTCTCTGAAAGTAAAAAACAGCTTCTCTTTTAAACAAAAACTATTATTTCTATTCTTATGATCTTAGTAAATTCTTACATTTCCTATAGCTAACTAACAAAGAAAACCAAATATCTTTCAGCTTATATCTGTGCAACTTGCAAAGGATATGTTTATGTTTGGGAGTTTAAATTGTACCACAAATGATTATTTTAAGATTAAAAATCCTTGCATGCCTAGAAAAATCAAGTAATAGTCTAATACGGGGGTCCCCAACCTACGGTGAGTTGTATAATTATTTCATTATCTATTACAATGTAATATAATAGTAATAGAAATAAAGTGCACAATACATATAATGAGCTTCAATCATCCTGAAACCACCCCCAGCCCCCATCCGTGGAAAATTGTCTTGCATGAAAATGGTCCCTGGTGCCAAAAAGGCTGGGGACCGCTGGTCTGGTAGGCTGACTGGTGAATGGATAAACCAGAGACCTGGCTTCTGCTCTTGGTTCCTACTCCCATCTAAAGAGAGAAATGCAGCTGTATCTACCAGGCCTCAAAGACTGCTCTCTACAATGGGGAGAGCACCTCGCCTGTCTTGGAGATGTGTGGATCAAAGCATTATGTCCTGGAGAAGATTTTGAGCCCCATATGGAAAGCAATAAATAAAACCTAACATTAAACATGATAAACACTATTAGGTATGCTGAGTGTAGGGTCTCAAAGATCCTACAGAACATATGGAGACCACAGGATTGATTGTGCGTTGTATACATCAGGCACTTTGCATTTTTTATTCTATATTAGTTTCCCACTCCACACAGGAGGCCAGCCCACCTGTGTACAAAGCTGCTCGTTTAAAATCCAGCAAAATCAGTCACTCGTGGCGAGTACTTTTCAATCCAGTGAAGAACATTAGTTTGATCACAGGGATGCTATATCCACTTGTCAAACGTTTATTGACCACCTACCATGTGCAGGCAATGAGACTGGCAGATGACGAAGATAGGGCCCTTGCCTATCCCATGACGAGTTTACAGTCTCGAGAGGGAAGGCGGTGTGACATCTGCCTCACTGTTAAGCTCCCAGAACCGCAGGCACAATTCCCAGTAGGTGGCTGATAAACTGTGCTGGTGGCCCCGGGGCAGTTTAGCTGTGCTGACTCCGTCTCTTCTCACTGGAGTGTTTTTCAGGGGTCCCAGCACCTATAAGTTGATATAGTGAGAGAGCCACCTCATTCTTTCCCCAAATAATCAAATGTCTTCACCTGACCACAGGAGGCCTTTTTAATCAAGAAAGCCAACATTCTGGAAGGTAATACTGTGGTGTTTTTAGCACTCCTTGGAAAACTTTTGGGAATTCCTGGTTTGGTACACTGAACGTACCAAATGGAACTCTAATGTACCAAGGTAGCTAAGCTGCTTCTCCAGAAACCTAACTTACTACCCATGAGTGACCAGGTGCCATGGCAGAGACAGTCCTCTGTGCACCACGTCAGTACAAAGAATGCATTTCCTACACATGGCCTATGGACCCCCCCTCCCACTTATAAATTATAAAAATGACACTTCTAAACCATCAATGAAGAAAGTGTCATCATTAAAGTGGTAGTGCAATATAAGAGAACACTTCATTACAAACAACATACCACCCGACATACCCCCAAATATTCTTTTTTGGTTGTTACACAGTTTGAAAAAAGCCTACCCGTTAGCTATCAACTCCTCACAGCAATGAAATACTACGCTAAACAATGAATTCCGAAATTTCTCAGGGTAAATCTTTACAGTATACCAGCTATGAGTTGGTAAACACTGTTTTTAATCCTGCTAAAGAGGAGAAATGCAAATACCAAGTAAAACTTATTATAAACTACAAATATTTCAATATTTACACTCAATATGAGTTTAACACAGTAGTATAAACGGAAGGTCAACAGGCTCAAGAATTTATCTGAAGCACCAGGAGACAGTAATACGTGTAGTTTGGAACTACAACCCAGAACGTAAACATAAGTAAACACATTCAGGTCACACGGCACCACACACACACGCACACGCATGCACACACACACACATGCACACATACACACATGCACACACATGCACACACGCACATGCACGCACACACACGCATGCGCTCACTCATGTCTCATACTTTTCCTTCTCACAGGATATGAGCACTATCAAAAACAAATACAAAAAACCCCACTTCATTTTAAATTAAAATGCTTAAATCTTTGAAAAAAATCTCTATTTGGATGTGTTAAACAAAGAAACAAACAAACACACCTGTTTTAGACTGTAGCCTAGGGGAGATCCTTGAAATCTTCACTTATTCTAACCTGAGACAACTTTCCTTCTGAAGAGAAATTGCACTTCCCCCACTGATATTTGTATTTAAAATTTTTAAGACCTATCCTGAGCCACCAACTCAACACACACCTGGTAAAAGTGCCTTATGGAGAAAGAAGTATCAAAAATTTACGAAGAAATATGTTTCAAGGCATAAGTGGAATGTTAAAACACAAACCTGCATGAGATGAGTTGAAATTTATTTCACAATACTGAAATAACTGTAATTTATTTTAAAATAATGATTAATTTTAGAACATAATAAAATTAAATACACCTATGCTTCAACACAGTATTTTTATATTTATATATAGTAAAATAACAGTTTGGCACTTAGCAGCTTTCGTTGGTTATTGCATCCCATATTATGTGGCAACTTTACTTTATAAAACATTATCTAATTTCTGTAGCTACAGTGTCAGCGAACTGAATTTAAAAAAATTTTTATAAAATGAATTTACCAAGTCATGCAGGTACTGACAATATTTTAATAGGAACCCATTCACTCCCAAATAATGAACTGTCTCCTTGGAGAGGTCTGGCATAAACTGGAAAACATTTTAAATGTCATAAACTAAAAAAAAGAGAATTGCTGACTCTCATGGCTTTAACAGGATGTCAGTTACTACTTTACCGGTCCCCAGCTGCTGCTGCTGAATGCCGAGCTCCCGCTTTGTACAGGGTATTTCACCAAAGCAAACCGACTTTTTCAGTCATTTGTTTCCTCTAAAACTAACACCTAGTTACAAAAAGAAAAACCTTCCTTCCTTTGCAGAGGCCACATACCTTGCTTTGATTAAAAGATATCAAAGTATCACTGGGAAAACGTACACACAGCAGCTGACTGGTACACAAGAAATCCTAAGCTGAACTCTGACTGACATACCAAATTTGACCGGGTTACATGCCCGTGTGGCACATCTAGCTCTCTGCCTCTGGTATGCAAGATGAAAGCCTTAAACCTTCTCCTACCATTTTCTGGCCACCACGAAGAGTAAATGTGGCATTCACAATATTCTTTAGAACCCCCAGGGGCACAGACTCTTTTAGCAACGTCTGTAGCTCTGTACTGACTTCCAGAGGTGTAAGAACAAAATTGCAGACAGGTCACCCTTTTTTATGTCCACGGGTGGGAGAACATAAGCGATCTTTCCTATGCATGTTAACAGCATACAAATATTCCATATAGAAAGTTTCTAGAAGAAATTCCTGTTCTCAAATTTACAACTGAAGGATACGTTTATACATGTATTAATCATTAAGACAAAATATGCTGCTTCTTATAGCCATATTCTAAGAGAAAAAAAAAAAAGCTATAGAAAACAATTAAAAATGAAACACTCTATGTTAAATTAATTAGAAATTTGATATTGCATAAAATTCAAATTATGAAATAATCAAGCATTTTGAAGTCCCCGATTTCACACTATGATGGTGTAATTTGAGTGGAAAACAAAATATTTTACAAGATAAGTTCCACTAATGAAAGATGTTTTTTCTACCACTGAGAAGTAGGGCAGAGTGAGTTGAGGCGGGAGAGAGAGAGGAAAGGAGGGACAAAGGAAAAGATCGATCTGCTCTACTATGAACAGAATGAAATTAAGTTGAGGTAGTTTATTCTACCAGCCAAACTTTACTCATAATTTGTCTAAAACTTGCTAGCAAACGGCACTGGGAAAATTCTGTTAGAAAGACTAGATTCTTAACACAGACTCTCGTTCTAATACAAGTTTTCAAATTCTAAACAGTAGTAAACAAGACTTTGTGTGCTTTCAGACAGATTATACTAGAAAGTTTTTGATCCCTACATATTTTCTCTGGACAGTTTGTTTTTTTAAGCCACAGCAGACCTTTATTATTCATCTGACTCAGGTCTTTCTTTTATAAAATCTCCTACTCACTAATATCCTCATACTTATAAAATGGTTCTGATCCACTGAAAAGGAAGAATGGCACTGCGTGAGATCCCTCACAACTCCAAAAGCGTCACCCCGGAAATGACAGCACGACGTGTCATAATGTAAATTAACACAGAGGTCGGCAACTTCCTTTAAGTTCATATGAGGGCTGCAGCCTGACTCATCAATTTATCGAAACTTTATATTACTAAGATAGAATGTTATAAAAGAGAAATTTTATCTTCAATTCATAATACGGTTTTAGAAACATTCTGAGGACAGAGTATTAGTAATAAATGGAGACTAACTGGCATATGGTCCAATCTAACGTTTTAGGCACAAACCTTAATTTGTTGGGCAGGGTTAGGCATGGTATATCCTTCCAAGTGCAGTAGAAAAGCAATCTTGGCATGTTTGGATATGTTGATTTGCATATATGAATTTTTTGTGTGTTTACCAAAGCCACATATTTGAAAACAGCAGTCAGTCAGATGTGAGTTCCCTTCAGGGAAAATGCACCTTAGTATTTTAACTTCAGTATTTTACATGACACCAATTCCCACGCCCTCTTCCTGTTGATACTGACTAGCCTCCACTGTGTACAGACACATCTAACTGGAGGAACTGATTCCTCCCAGGTAGTTTTTCAATAGTTGCGTGTTCTCCCAAAGAAGAGCTGAAGCTCAAGCTTGTAAGCATAACAAAACCACCAAAGAGTTACCATCCCAAAGCCCCGCGCGCAGTGTCAGCGGCCATCCCTTCCTCCCCTACGTAAAGCAGTGTTACGGTGCTCCTGGGTCAGGATCTCGCTCTCTGCTCTGCTTCCTCTTCAAGGTGAATGAACACGAATACGGAATAAGCCTTGCTGAAGCTGCAGGCGGAAAAGCTTGCAATTTGCAATACGTAAGGCTGCACACCCTGTGCGGCGAAGGTCAGACGGAAGGAGCGGTTTAGTGTGGTGCCAGGTTCCTGTGCTTCTTTTAAACTCACGCACGTAGTCGTAATTGGTACCTAAACCATGAAAATAAGCAAAGGTGATACAGTGTGCCCCCAAATCACATGCAAACAGCTCCAACAAAATCACCCGAACGCTCTCACCTGTATCAAGATCGCCAATAACATAAATACTGGCTCCTATAGGTACAGCTCCATAAACAAAAGAAGAACTGGCGGGGATGCACAAATTCTGGTCATTAAGATAGATCCACCTGGAAACAAAGCCAATGGACAGAATTAAGGACATCAAAAGGATGACTGCAACATCTAGGGAGACTGAGACAACAAAAACTGGTGAGTCATCCACAGTCCTAGGCACCGCGCCAATCGCGACCCCCACACTCCACTGCCAGGTAACCACTGCTGTGCTCCCTGTCACTATGGATATTAGCTTTGCCTGTGCTGGAATGAAACAGATACTGGATCCTAAGGAGTATGTACTTTCCAACTCGCTTCTTTCGCTCAGTGCAAGGTTTTTGCGATTTATCCACGATGCTGCTTCTACCAGTCACTCCCTTCTTTTTATTTCTAAGTAGTATCCCATTGGATGGATGTACAAGAATCTGTCATTCATTCACCTATGCGTGTTCATCTGGGTAGCTTCTGGTTCTGGGCCATAGTGAATAAAGCTGTTGTGAACATTACAGAGCAAGTCTTTCTTGTGGAATATGTTACGGAATTGCTGGGTTATGTGGTAAGGGTATTTTCCACTTGATAAGAAAATGCCCCATTGCTTTTCAAAGTGTTGTGCCATTTTGCATTCCAATTAGCAACATACGAGAATTACGATTGCTCGCTATTATCGTCAGCTCTTGGTATTGTCAGTCTTTTTTTTTTTTTGAGACAGAGTCTCACTCTGTTGCCTGGGCTAGAGTGAGTGCCGTGGCGTCAGCCTAGCTCACAGCGACCTCACACTCCTGGGCTCAAGCGATCCTTCTGCTTCAGCCTCCCGAGTAGCTGGGACTACAGGCATGCGCCACCATGCCTGGCTAATTTTTTCTATATATTTTTAGTTGGCCAATTAATTTCTTTCTATTATTAGTAGAGACGGGGTCTCGCTCTTGCTCAGGCTGGTTTCGAACTCCTAACCTTGAGCGATCCACCCACCTCGGCCTCCCAGAGTGCTAGAATTACAGGCGTGAGCCACCGCGCCCGGCCCAGTCTTTTTAATTTTAGCCATTTTAATGGTGTGAACTTCCCTGAAAGCTAATGATGTTGAGCATCTTTGAGCATGTGCTCACTGGCCATTTTACATATTTTCTTTTGTGAAATGTCTGTTCAAAGGTTTGCTCATTTTAAAAACTGAGCCTCCTATCTTTTACTGAGTTGCAAGATTCTTTATATTTTGTGGATATGAGTCCTTTGTTAGATACATGTGCTATGAATACTTTTTCCCAGCATGTAGGTTGACTTTTCATTTTCTTAACAGAATGTTTTGAAGAAAATTTTTTAATTTTGATGAATTCCAATATATCCTCTTTTTTTTTTTTTAACGCAGGCAAAAGGGATCTTTTTTTTTTTGATAACTGGCTCATTTTTATTGTTTATCAAAAACTAAAGGGTGGGGAGGAAAGTGTGATGGATTAAAAAATTTTTTTAAGGAAAGATAAAATTCATTTTCACAAATTTACAAGTGTGGTTGCTG
>CAUYRT010070650.1:0-39590 GCA_963574885.1 Lepilemur ruficaudatus
TCCGAGACAGAGTCTTACTCTGTTGCCCAGGCGAGAGTGAGTGCTGTGGTGTCAGCCTAGCTCACAGCAACCTCACACTCCTGGGCTCAAGCGATCCTTCTGCCTCAGCCTCCCAAGTAGCTGGGACTACAGGCATGCACCACCATGCTCAGCTAATTTTTTCTATATATATTTAGTTGGCCAATTAATTTCTTTCTATTATTAGTAGAGACGGGGTCTCGCTCTTGCTCAGGCTGGTTTCGAACTCCTGACCTTGAGTGATCCGCCCGCCTCGGCCTCCCAGAGTGCTAGGATTACAGGCGTGAGCCACCGCGCCTGGCCAAGAATATTCTTATCCTGAATTTAAACACACATACACACACACACACACACACACACACACATACACACACACTTTTCTAGTCATTGTATTAAAAGAAAAATCATTCATTCATTCACCATTCATTCATTCAATTCAACAGTATGTACACAATGCCTACTATATGCCAGGCCATCTTGGGCTTGGAAATGCAGCAATGAGTAAGCAAAGTTTTTAATTTCATGGTGCTTATAGCCCTGGGGATAAGATAGACAATGTGAGGATTTTTAAAAACGTGATGTTTTAGACTATGAGATATGTAAAAATTTAAAGATCCAGATGAGAGGAGTGATGGAGGGGACACGGGTGTCATTTTCTATAGGCTGATCAGCAAAAGCCTCTCAGACATAACGAGACTTCAGCAGAAACGTGGCTGAAGGTCTGGGGAATTCTAAGAAGATTGATCCAAGCAGAGAGAATGGCAAGTGCAAAGGTCCCGCGGAGGGCACGGCCTGAGTGTCTGAGTAACAGTAAAGAGGCCCATGGGGCTGGAAAGGATATGCAAGAGAAACAGCATTTGGGTTGTGAAAATTAATAGCAAGAACCATTATACACTACATTAATTGCATATGTTTAATTACCCCCCAAAACCCTGTTAAATTTTATACTGCATTGCAATTAAAACATTTGGAAAGAAACTTCCAGCATGTTGTAACCAACTGACGACTCTTTGAATTTAAATGCATCTACAGAGGCCAGCAGCTTTATAACGTTTTATGAGTACAGACAAAGCACTCAATCTCAAAAGCCAAATTACAGATCTGAAAGAATCACAAGTGTGAAGGAATGAAGCATTCCAGCGAAGCCAGGGAGCTTTGAAAACAAATCAAACATTAGAGACCTAAGACCTCATCATCATCCTCATCACCATCATTCACTGCATTGATAACAAACCCTTGGTGAGAGGAACCGACCCATGCCCACATTGCACTGGTTATTTCTGTGACCTACACAAGGGCAGATGGTGCCTAATGGCCAAGAAGTCACCCTCAGCACTTTCAACTTCCACCAGGGCCCTGCTGGGCCCTGAGAGCACCTTCCAATGATCCCTGGAGTCTTTACTCCTATTCAGACCCATGCCTGGACGGGCCTCCTCTAAGTCTTGAGGCCCATGGAGCGAGGACCGTGCTGCCCTTCCGCATAATTGGCAGGGAGCGGCTGATATCTGCCTTCTAGGAAAAAAGCCCAGGTGCTCGCCTCTGCAGGCGTCCTGCCATGCACCATTCAGACACTGTCCAACCTGGCTCTGCCACAGAATAAACCACTGCCTGGGGTGGGAAGGGGATGAAGATAAAGGTTAGTTATGCTACTCTCTCCCCAGCTTCCTGTTCAATTTCTCTTCCCTTCTTTTGCTCATCTCTAATTCCAAAGTCCAAAGCAAGAGTCAGCTGGGGGCCCCCAGTTAGCAAGAAGAGTTGAGGAACACGAGCGGGATTAGGAGGTTTTTGGGGCGTGAGGGATGGACATCTCGGACTGCTTCCTTGTCAAAGCCCTCAATTCTGCATGGTCTCCGTAAGAGAAATAACGTTATAGTTCTTATAACCAAACCAAATGCACGTTTCTACTATGAAGAATCTAGTTGTTTTACCATTTAGCCCTAATTTGAATATATCATCCCTCAAAAGATTGAAATAAGTATAGCAAATTATGCAGGGAGCAGATTCTAAACTAGAATACAGGTTCCCCTGTACTTAAGAAAGTGTTTAAGGGACTCTAAAAGTGTATAACCGGGCTCTAAGGGCCACACTGCCCAGAACAAGGCTCTCTGAGGGCTGCCAGGCTTCCAGCTCTGACGGCATTTCAGAGACCTAGGGAGGGCAGCGGTTCTCAGATTTCTGTGTGCACAGGAGTGATTCAGGAGCTTGTTAGAAATGCAGATTCCCAAGTCCTCCCAGCAGGTCTGGATTGAGGCTCAGCAACAGGCATCTCCAGGAGTGGGAAGAGAAGGGGGTGGGCTGGAGACAACAAGTCCAAGGATTCTCTAGGAAACCCGGCCCCATACTCACTATGTAAGTATGTCAGACAAGGTCAAAGTACGGAACATTTTCTTTATTAACAGTTTGTTAGCTTGACTTACAGCTTTAAACGTTTAGATAAGCCGTCTGTGAGCCTCCATCTGCATTCTTGCAGACAGCAGAGGGCAGGACTGAAAGGCTCCAACAGGACTAAAACTCGCAATTTGGGTGGCTGAGGTCAGTCAGGTTCATTCCCAAGTTGGGAATGTGCTGTTTCAAAGGAAACATCCATCACTTCAAGTGAGCCAGACAGATGGAGCCCACGTGCCCCAGGGGAGACATTTCTGACATGCCTGGATAGGACCCCTAAAGGGGACAGCCAAGGAAACAACAGAATACTTTCTCAGTCCTTAAAGAACAGCTCATTTTTAGTTGGCTCTTTATATTTATTTCTTAATTTCTAAATTTCTTAACATTTTTTCAGGGATGGCTGACGATCAAAGCATCAGAAGGTGGAAGCAACAGTGGTGCTGTGTCACTTCTCGGGGTTCGCAGTGTCCCTAGGTCCCCCAGGTGGCAGGTGTGGAGACACCCAGCGCGCTCAGCTCAGCCTGGCTTCCAGCTGTACACTTCCTCGGAAAGAAGCCTCCACCTTTAACTCGAGATTCACAAAAGAGAGGAGGAAAAGGAAGGGACAGTTAGCTATGACAGGGTGCCCAGCACCACTAGGACCTCTAGGCTCTCCCCCAAACACAGGGTAATCCAGTGAAATGAATTATCAAGATAAGGAAGCTAAGGAAGGAAATCTTTTTACAAAATGTAAGGAAGAAAGAAAGGAGAACCTAACAGCCACATGTTGCTACACAACAGAAAGGATGAGAAAGCACAGCAAAGTTACAAGTTTATTATGTAATTTCTCATGTGTTTGAAAATACAAAAACAAGATTGAGACTCACTCGGACAAGGACTGCAGTCTGGGGAAATAAAGTGATATAAAAAACTGTGAATAATCCTTCACATTGCATAAGAATTAGACCACATAGCCACAGTCCAAACCCAAAGAGAATGAAAATTCCTTTTCTGGTATGCTAAAATATTCGATTATTTACCTCTCCATGAGCTTAGCACTGATATTTTTATCTGAAAGGATCTCAGGAAAAAAAAATCTACATAATACAAAAGTACTCAGTCTACAAGGCTAATTTCTAAAGAAAATTCTAAGGGTAATTTTCATATATAATAACCACAGCAGGGCTAGTCACATCAAAATAAAATGAGAGGAAAAAAACAAAAATCTAAGAAGGTTTTGGATTAGAGGTAGCTCTGGTACACGAGGAAACTTTGGCCTCACAGCACCCAAATTTGTTACCTGAGGAATTTGGAGGTTCACCCTTCCAAATAGTATGTCAGTCTAGAATGTTTTACTAACTAGTAATATGTCTTATAATCAAAACTTTTTAAAGAAGGAAAGGAAAAATCTTAAAGTAGATGGAAAGACTATTAGAATTATTACATAATAATTTATATTTAATATAAAACTGAGATGATGCCATTATTCTCAGCTGAGAACAAACGCCAGTCTGTCCCTCCTTTGAACGTAGGCCCGTAACTAGCTTGCAAGAAACTTCTACAGTATAAAGGAATTTCACTTAGGTTTGAGAGGGACTGAGAGTTCATCTAGTCCAGAAACCCACTGGATGCTCTGAATTACCTCTATAATACCCCGTGCCCAGTGGTGTCCAATTTAAATGCCTCACATTCCAGTACAGAAACTCCCTTTTCCCTCGGGCAGCATTTTGGCTGGCTCTCGTGGTTCAATCAGTTTTCCTTACACCAAGCCTAAATCTGTCTCCCCATGGTTTCTGTGCATTGCACCTATGATCCACACACTGAAGACAGACAAGGTCCAGCTTCTAGATGGCAGTTACTGTGTCCTCCCACTGGCTCTCTCTGCCTAACCCTCAACCCCTAAAACTTTGCTTCCCTGGTTTCATTCTTGTTATTTATTTTTTTCAAGATACCCAGGCTGCGGTGCAGTGGCATGATCATAGCTCACTGTAGCCTCGAACTCCTGGGCTCCAGCAATCCTCCCACCTCAGCCTCCTGAGCAGCTTGGAGTGTAGGGGTACACTCTTTCCTGGTTCTCTGAACCACTCTTAACAAGGGACGCTTAGCGCTCTCTATACCTGATCCAATGCCTATAATCAGTACATCTTTAGAATGTGGAATGCCAGGCTGAGTCTTATTTTCCAGAAATAGTTTGAGCATGAACTTAATAGCGTACTTCTGTCTCTATAGTTGAGAATCACATTAGCCAGGTTTGGTAGCAAATCTCTTTGCCTTGCAGTAGTGAACTTATAAGTAATTAAAGGCCTTATGTTATTATCATCATTTTTAATCTCCTTGGAGCTATTTCAGTTTTTTGATTTTTTAAGATCTTTGAGGACCCTGATTCAGTCATTAACTGGATATGAAAATTCCTCATAAACAACTTTGATGATAATTGCACTCCACCACTTCGTCCTGGAAACAAACATACCAAATTGTTAAGCAGCAAAACAAGGCCGGAGTCCAAGGCCAGCAGCGCGCTTCTAGAAACAGCTCCCTTGGCTGGCGCCTCCAACTCCTAACTGCTGTTTTAACATAATCATCCTTCTCTGCCTTTGCCGTGGCTGCTTATCAAATGTTTTGTTCACGTTCCAACCTCACATATATACAGGATTTTCCTAACAAATCAGTCTCATGATATGTCAAAGAAACCATCAGCCCGGTCTAGTGTGACGGTTCTCTTGGTAAAGCCAGAGGGTCCCAGTGATTACTATTTCATTTTGTAATAGGACAACAAACTTCTAACAATAAAATGCAGTTTGCTCTGGAACTGACTTGAAACCTTCTCGCAGTGTTTAGAATTCATTTTCTTGCCCCTTTTGAAAGTTCAGAATGACATTCACCACATTCAGTTTCTCCCGGCACATCACCCAAGCTTTATAATTGATCAAAAATCCCTGATATTGGTTCACAGTTACATTTGCTAGGAAGGTCAATCCCCTGGGATCAGCCAGTCCCATCTGCTCCACAGATGTGGACACTCACGTGGCCTCGGATCCCCTTTGCCAAGCAAGGGTCTCACTCCCGTTTCAGCTGGACAGACGCTTCTCTCCACCTGCCTGCTGCCCCTAGTGGGTGCGAAGACCCAGGAGAGCAGCCTCGCCAGAGTCATCTCTGTCCCCTCCATCTCTCATTCCAAACGAATAACAAAATGAACAAGTATCTTCACTCAGACCAACGCAAAAGACGAGAGCAATCCAGGGAGGGAGCTGTGTGCTCCCACCGCCATCTGTCAGTTCTAAACCATTCATTCATTCCAAGGACATGCCCTGCTGTTCCCAGACGCCCAGCACCCCCTTCTCAGGGCCATCAGCATGCCTCAGCATCCCCGGTGGATTGGATATGATCTGCTAAGTTCATGTCACTAGCTCTTTCTTATTTCCACATATGTACTTTCTTTCCAACTTTGGTATGTGTCCAACCTCACCAAAGAATTCCACTGGGACCTTCATCTTTCTTACTTTGTGTTTTCTTCCTTAGATAACTTGTGATTGCTCAAAGTGGCTTTCCTGAGTGACCTTCAACTCTCTTGCTGTACTTTCTCTGGAGTCTCTTGATATTAAACCGGGGCCACCAGAAAGCTTGGATTTACACTCTGCGCTGGGCCTCTGCAGCTGACACTGTACCTACACGAGGCGCCTGGTGTGCGATCTGCTAGCTCTCTCCACCCTCACCCACCAGAAGGCTCATCTTTGCTTTTCTCCCTCTGAAGGGCTACAGCTTAAAGGGAAACTGGTAAATAACAGCAGGGCTGGGGGGCAGCAGTGGAGACCTGGAGCTCAGAGTTTCAAGTTCCAAAAGTTCTGTCTTCTGCAAGCGTTGCTTCCAGCCTTAAGTTTAGTATGGTCAATAGTACTTACGCTCTCAAAAGCAAGAGACAGATACATGTTCTGGATGGGTTCATGAGTTGCAGCCTGCGTGGGGAGGGTCTGTCATGGAGGAGTACCTGATTTTCACCTGTGTTTTGATAAAGGGGTCTGAAGTTTGCAATGAAGAGTTATATTTACTTTTAATGGTATTCGACTTGCAATAAACATCTGGGGAAAACAGCAAACCCAAGGCAACTTGGTATGAAATGGAGAGGGAAAAGGACTGTCCTTGTTGGGGGAAGGGGTGAGATGGGTGGAGTGGTGGATGGTAAAATGTACAAACAGCTAAGGAAGTCTAAAGACCAAACCTGCATCTTACGCACCCAGCAGCCATTAAAAACAATATGATTTGTGTACGACTGAACGAATTAATCAGTAGCAAACCACGCACGAATGAGTTTTGTGGCCTTAAATAAGTTTCTTAGCCTTTCTAGACCTCACTGTAGTTGGTTAGGTCATTTTTAGGATTCTACAATCAGGAGGGACCACAACAGTAATGTCCAGCAAGGAGGACACACAAACTAGCTACTGAAAGAGAATTATGTTCATTCCTACCGAACAGAGCATGAACTACATCCCCTTCCATCCGAATCACCATTTGGAAATAAAACTTGGTCAACCTAGCAGTCTACTTTACTTGGCTAAGCCTACCGAACCTAATGTCTTAAATATTCAGTCTTCATACTTGTCTAAAACATCTGACCCCATGTGGGGAAAACATGGCCACAGTGGCTATGTGGAGCTATCTGCTGGGCGAGGCCTGTGAGTCACAGATCGTGATGCTCCAGGGCACGCTGGCCGGCCGGAGCCCAGCCTGGGGGAGAACAGGCAGGACCCAGGCGAGGGGCGCAGTGCTGAGGCAGGCAGAACAGGGAGTGCTTCCAGGAGCCCAGTGAAGGCAGAGGTGAGACCACCTGAAAAGGTACAGCCTGTACAAGACAGCTTAAAATCTTCTGTAAGTCTGGCAGTTTCTCAGTAAGTTAAACCTACAGAGTTACCCACATGGCCAAACAATCCCACTCGCAAGGATCGAAAAAAATCTCCAAAAGAACTGAAAATAGGTGTTCAAGCAAAAACTTGTACATGAATGTTCATAACACAATAAACAAAAGGTGGAAACAACCCAAATGCCCATCAGCATATGCACGGATAAACAAAATGTGACACAGCTGCACAACGGAGTATTATTCAGCCATAAAAAGGAAGAGAGCACCGATACGTGAGCCTTGAAAATGTTGTACTAAGTGAAAAGAGACAGACATAAAAGGCTAGATATTATATGATTCCATTTATATGAAATATCTGGAACAGACAAATCCACAGAGACAGAACACAGACCAGTGGTTCTCAGGCCCAGGGTGGGAGGTGGGTGGGAGATGATTGTACAATGGGTGCAGAGTTACCCTGTGGGGTGACGGAACTGTTTGGGAACTAGATTGTGGTGACGGTGGCACAACACTGTGGGTGTGCTAAATGCCACTGAATTGTACGCCTCAAAATGGCCAAAATGGTAAACTCTAGGTGATGTGTCTTCGATCCCAGTGTTTTCACTCTAGCCCGGGGAACAAGCTGGCCCTGAGCAGGGCCGTCCCTTCTCCCTCCTTCCTCCCCCACGTCCTGCCAGTCCACCCCTCTTGTGCCTCCGAGCAGAAAGGATAAACCGAATGAGCCCAAGTGTCAGCGCAATATAAATTACGGCAAGGGAAAAAAAAGAAACAACTTGATGCATGGCTGGGGATCTAAAAGAGGAATGTCCACCATTGTTTGTGATTATGGATCACATCACAATCTAATAGCAATTTTTATTTAATCAATAATTTCCATGCTGAACAGACAGCCCTGTTACAGAGAATCGACAAGCAGGTACTGATAGCGACAAGCCTCGTTATTAATCTTTCCTCTGCCGGCTTATCAGCCAAACTACTGCAAAGGCACCACCACCAAGATGGATTTTAGAGTCCACCTTTCTCCTCTCCCCCCTCCCTTTTCTTTTTTCCTCTCCTGGAACACTTCATGTAACGTAGACTCGAAGTTTGAGTAAACCTAAGGCTTGAGTGGCATAAAAACGTAGCTCGCATTAAGCAGTTTCACAAATCAGTGGGACCTAGACCACTGCTCAGGGTTAGCCATTATAGGCTAATAAATCATACTTTCTCTTTGACTTGTCAATCGCCAAAAAGCTTTGTACAAGCGCTGGCATCTGTAATTCCGTAAAGGCTTTTCATCTTGAAATAAGATGCTCTGGACTGATAACAAGAATAATCCCCTCTTGATCAAGAAAAAAAAAAATCTGCATTTTACCAATTAAAGCTGCTGCCAGAAGCCAAATGGCTCAGTACTGAGATTTCAGTGAAGTTTATCTCTGCTAAACATAAGGAGGAATGCAGGGAGGGCAGTGGCTTGACTACTTTATCTTGCAGGAGAAACCACGCCAGGGGAAGGTGTGAGAACTTTCCCTGCCCCCAGGAAAAGCCACCAGGAAAGACCTGCTCTTCATGAACCAAGGCTCTCCTGCCTGCCCTCGACACCTTCTTGGGACATGTCACATGAGCGGAAGCACAAGGCAGTGCCTCCTGAAACACCATGTCTGTTTAGGAAGGCTGGAGAAAGCAGGAAGCAAATGAGACTAGACTGGGTAGGTAATGCTGGCCTGGGAGGTGGCCCACCCTAAACAATCCTGTGACTCTAATAGAAGCCTGCCAGTGCAGTTTTGCTTTGCTGATTGGGAAGACACTTTCAGAACTCAAGATTGTGTATTCGTAACTAGAAAATAAGGCACACCTTATTTTGCACAAAACAATATAATGAAAAAAGAAAAATGATGATAATCCCCCAAAAAGCATTACTAATTGGCCTTAAAAACTTGACTAGCATTGTAGTCATCTTTCCCAAGTTATCAGAGATAATTCTCCTAACAACCCTGATAGCCCTATTTGAAAGAGAGATAACAGTCCAGGCAAGGTGGCTCACACTGGTAATCCTAGCACTTTGAGAGGCCCAGGCAGGAGGATTGCTTGAGGCCAGGAGTTGGAGACCAGCATAAGCAAGAGCAAGACCCCATCTCTACAAAAAATAGAAAAATTAGCTGGATGTGGTGACACGCACCTGTACTCCCAGCTACTCAGAAGGCTGAGGCAGGAGGATCGCTAGAGCACAGGAGTTTGAGGTTACAGTGAGCTATGACACCACAGCACTCTAGCCTGGGGACAGAATGAGATCCTGTCTCAAAAATAAATAAATAAAATAGAAATAACAGAATCCTAGGACCCTTAGGTAAAGAGCCTGAGGGCACACAGCAGGAGACAGGGGTTCCATGGGCAAAACCACCTCCCAGGTACTGAGCCAGCAACCCTGAAACTTTTCACTCCTCTCTGAACATCATCTGCAACAACCACATCAGCTGCCAAAACTATAATTGTAAAATATTTTCAAGCTGTCCTCCAAAGTTTTAAAGATTAATTTAAAAAATAATTTCCACTATAGAGTCTCATTTTTTGCCCCACCCACTCTACCCTTGCCTTCTTCAATACATGGCACTTGCAACTTCTGGGGCTTTGCAAAGCTCAGCCCCAGTCTCTCTAAAGCTCATGTTGGCTCAAGCCATTTCTGTCATCAAAAACATTCAATTCTCCTTACTCCATCTGGAATAAAAGTCAGACTTCTAGCGTAACCATCTCATCTCCTATGACATGGTGCTGCTCCATTCTATAATCTCACCTCCCACTACCTTTCTGCCTCCCAGACACACTTTGGTTCTGCTCTAACTGCATTACCTATCACTTTTCAGCCAAAAAGCATAAAATGAATCATTTTGTAATTATATTTCTAATTCAAAGACATGTCAAAAACTCAAGCCTTTTATTATATTAGTCACAATCATAGATAAAATTCTCTAACACCTTCTGCATCCATAACTTCTTTCTGCTGTCTTCTCAACAAAGAATCCCTACCACCTCCCTGCAATGGTCTTCCCTGTTTAAAAATCCACCGATTTATTCAAGATCATGTTCAAACCAAATCTCCAGAAGACCTTTCTGTCATACCTTCACCTTATTTGTTTTCCCACTGCCCTTGATGGCAGTACTCAGAACAGCCTGCCCTATATGTTCCCCTTATGCAAAGGGATAGACATAAAAGACGTGTGTGTCGAGTCTTATTCCCCCACTTCCCTTGACTGCAGCTGCCTAGGGCTGACACCCATGAGGCCTTTTTCTGCTAGACATTGTGCTTGCAATTTGTGTAGTGGCCACCAGGTGGTGGTGATGACCACTAGCAGCTAAGCAAGCACACAAGATCAACAGTCTACACGGTCAGCCCACACAACCAAATGAAAGCCTTGTGAGAAAAGTAGAAAGGATATTATTATCTTCACTTTACAGATGAGACACTGAGGATTGAAGGTGCAGGTAGACTTAAAGTCAGAAATAGTTTTGGCAGATGTAGAAATAAAAGACAGTTCTCCAACGCGTAGTCCAGCATTCTGTTCATTCCCCACTCACTGATTAATGCTGCTATACTGGTAACTGGGTGGGGCTGGGGTGGAGTTGGTGTAAGTTTAAGGCCTTGGCTTATGCATAGTCTCTTGAGGATATGCCACTTACAGTTCTCTTCTCTTCCTGACATTAATTGTTCTAGGAAAAAAAAATTCATCTGTGGTAGTATCTGGCTAATCTCAGAGAAGCCTAAATGTCCCTGAATCTCAAAGAAGTCCTTGCATTAGAAAACTGCTTTTTGTTCCTAGAACTCTGTTTTATGTCAAAGCAGGAGCCCTTGCCATGACTTCAGAAGTTGGAGTCTGAGTGACTGCCTTGGGCTACAACAGAAACATGATGGAGTTTCTCCACCAAGACATAGGGCTTGGCTGCTTACGGGCCTTGCTGAAAACTGAGTGTCTAACCTTGGCAAATGTGGTTTTTAAATTACGCTCTACCAGTTTACATACACACATACATATGCATACACACACACACACACACACACAGAGGTATATTTAAATAGCTTTTGGCTAGAGACATTTTAATGAGGTTATCTTTTCTTTTTAATCTTAACATTCTAAAGTACATTTAAGCGGGAGAGACTTTTTCTTTAATCACAAATTTATTTTCTGTTTTTCTTATCTTTCCCCTTTCCTCTCCACTACAAAAGGAAAATTTAGGGCAGAAATGGGGGCAATTCTGTCCCCCAGGGGACATTTGACAAAATGTGGATACATATTGGGTTGACACAATGGCATCTGCTGGTCATCTATAGGGTCAATGATGTGGCTAAACATCTTACAACGCACAGGACAGAACCCCACCCCACCAACACGGAATGATCTGCCCCTGTGTGGCACAGTTGATGAACCGTGGTTTGGGGTAATCACTAAGGACAATTTCCAAAAGGATTTAGGACACAAGAACACATGAACAGGAAGATAGTGAATCTCAACACAGCCCACAGCAGAGCAAGGAGGAACCTATAGTCAAAGATTCCCAGAGCTTTCTTTAGTCCTTCCCTTGTAGCGCTTCATGAACTTGGGGCCTAGAGGACATCTTTATGCAATTACTCGTTTCAAGCTGACACATCAACCCAAACACTGCCTGAATACCAACCTAACCCATGTTGTTATAGGTGACACACATGGATAGAGCAGCCTCTAAATATGTCCAAGATTTTTCTCTTTTATAAGGAAAATCACTAACTTTCTTATCTTTTTTTTTTTTGCTAATCCCCTCAGCATTTTATGTGGTAAATACTATTATTTTCCTTATTTCACAGATGCAGAAACTGAGGGTCAGAGGGGGAATGTGACGTGTCTGTGGGGAGACCAGGCCTTGAACCCTGGGTCCATCAGCTTTGAAACTCACTCACACTGTACTGCCACAGAGTGACAATGGCAAGCAAAAGTGTTCTTTCAGATTGGGTGTTGTTTCTTCTCACATAATATAATAATAATAATAATAATAATAATAATAATAATCAGGCCTCACATGTTACCTGCCTGACTTGCTTTGACTCTAGCCTTATTTCCCACCAGGTTCCCAGAAGCCTTTTCCCGTATCTCTCTTCAGAGCCTCTAGGAACTCAACTGCACATTACGGCTCCATTACGTCCTGCCTCGTATTGTGCACTATGCTTTTATGTGTCCTGACCTCCCCCTCCCAGGTAGACCATCCAGTCCTCGAGGGTGTCGGTCCCATGCACACACACAGCTGGGGCTGTGGGCACTACCCGGGCTCTGCACATCTTCTCCGGAAGAGCTGCTGAGCAAATGGCTGGTCTGCTCCTGCTGGCTCATCCTCTTCCTGATCCACAGGGGGATACACTATGCCAGCAACACCCGCTGCGGGCAAGTATACCTCAAATGAGGTATGCAGCCCAGCCAGAGCACTCCTCATCCCCCTGTGTGACCTGGGCCTATACAGAACATTCCAGCAGACTGATCATTGGCAGGATCTAGAATCTCACCTAAGATATCTCTGAGAACCAATCAAAAAGCTTTCAACAGGAAAACGCTCCCCAAATGGCAGAAACAGTTACTTGGGAAAAGATTTTGATGAAATCTTTTCAGGGGCTATATATACACTGCCTCCTCCTAAACTCCGCCTGGAGGCAGTCATCCCTAACTGACTGCAGCGTCCCCACCCCAGCCCACCCCCACCCTCCCTCCCAGGCTGAGCACAGCACTCCACGTGGCTGCTGGCCACGAAGTTGGCACCTGAGAGGAAACCTGTTGGCCATCCCTATCCTAAGGACCATCCAACTCTATCTAATTCAAATCCTTCACTTGCTTTGACTTAAACAGGTTTAAGGAGGTGAAATATCTTGGCTAAGCCCTATTCAGCAGGTGTACTGGGGAACACGAGGGGTCTCCTGGCTTCAGTCAAGTGTTTTTCCCAGTTTAGCAACAATTAATATAAAATAAGCCTTGAGGCCGACACACAGAAACCACAGAAACCAACAGTGCCACAGCATCCTCCTCCCCCACTCAGCCCTGCAAAACACACACATAAAACAACGAGCGACACAGTGACCTCTTTCAGACCCTCTGTCTGTTTCTCATTAGGCCGACTGCATGTGATCTCTGCTTGGCCTTGGACGTTGGGGACAGCGTTTATTTTCACGGCTGTTTCACAGTATGATAAGTGAGAAAATAACATTCTAAAGGGTCAAATGGTTCCAAGGAGGTCGTCCCAAGAGTCACGGCAGAGATGGGGCTGCCACTCAGAAATCCAGCTGGGCCTGGGGGCTGTAGCGGGTGGGCCACACGCCCCTTATGCACACTTGGTCTGATCTCCCAAATGTCTCTTTATGGGAACAATTTCTGCGGGTGCAATTTAGTCAGCAACTTTAAAGAGAATGTGACCCTTAAGGCAAAATTGTCAAAGGATGGCTTTGAAGTTGGTAGTTCTTAGTCCATATTTTACATGCCATGTTTCCAAATAATTAGAGTAACTAAATTAACTAGCAACTCCATGTAGGGAAAATAAGATCAAAATCTCCACTCATTCGTTTTAGGTTTTATGTGCACACAAAACTAATTTCTGCCTCCTATCTGAGACCCCTATCACATCTTAAACTCAATTTTCTCTTAGGTAAGGCTATACAATGTAACTTTAGCAAAGGGATCAAAATTAGACGGAAAACATTTAAAATGCAAATTTAGGATCATGGTATTAATATGAAAATAATGTCTTCACATCCTAACTCTTCCTCGCGTTTCTACGGATACATCAATTCTTCACAAATTAGATGTGCTTTCTTTATATCTAAATCTGTATGATATTAAAAAGACAGACAGCCTTTCATTTTCATGCTGCTGATGTACAGAATTTGTTTCCAAATGGCAGCAAAGGTGATTATAACTGTATTCTTCTGATAAAGGAAACTTCAGCCTGCTTTTAGAGATCAAAATTTGCAGCATATGAAAGCATTTAAAATCCAAGTAGGTGGTTAATCACTCTACAAAAAGGTGAATTTTTGACACAATGCTTAAAAGATACAAGTGGAGGATTACAGAGACTTAAATGCCACCCAGTCGAAGCGGGATGCTAATATAGATACATCTCAAGCCCCAGTATCATTGCCAAGGGACTCTGCAGGTCATGCTGCTGGGGAATGGACCAGGGAATGAAACTTATCTTTGGGAGGAATATTACGTGTGTTATTTCTTTGACAGAAATAGAGGGTTGGATTGTTGAAATGGAGGGCAAGGAGCTGCAGAGGCACAGTAAACAGGTGGACACGAGGTATGGTGATTGCACTATTTTTATTCTTTCTATCTCAGCATTGATGTTTTCAAGCATAACTAGCCTCTCAGCAGTGATGACTCAACACTGAGATGAAAGTTCTTCCCATTTATTCCTTTTCCTTTTTCAAAAAAGCCTCTCAACACAGTGGTAGTAAACACAATGTTATTCAGAGTGTGCAGGTTTCGGGGAACCCGAGACTGACTTGTGCTGCATGCTGTGTGTATTTCAGACGCCTAGACCATCAGAGAGCCAAAGAAGGAACTTGCTTCTAGGACAAGATTAAGACAAGAGGGAGATGGCTCTCAGTAAGGATGGAAAGCATCCCTCATCAATGAGAGAAGCCAGGACGAGTTGTTTTACGTAACAACACAAGCTAGACCAGTTAACACAAGCAAAAAGCAAAAGCGAAACCAAACCACACTTTGAGAACTGACATTCTACAACTTTCAGAAACACATTTAAATGTAACATTCATGTTTTTTGTAATAAATGCACAACAACCAAAAGAGGGTTTGGTTAATTTAAAACTGAAGAAAAAATGTGCACTTTCAACTTATTTTGCGATGTTAGAATACGTGCCTTTCAGATGTCAAGGGAAGAGGAGAAACTCACATCCTGACAAATCAATAACAAATTCGGTCTTAATCAAATGTATTTGAAATTCGTTTTTGTTCTATATGCCCCTCTTGCTTTCTTGTTCCCTTCTATTTTAACTGACACCAAGAAAAGGACAAGGTACAGCAAAAACTCAGCTAAGAAAAATACGCATGTATCTTCTTAGCTTCTGGTCATAGAAGTAAACTTACTGCAAAGTTAATACCCGCTTGAAAGTAACTATGCCCAATTACAATCAATCTTGCAGGGAAGAAAAATTAATTAAACATCCCAGTGATAAAGACTCCAGCAGCAACCTGGAATAAACACATAACTGGAGAAGGAGAGGGGCTTGAAATAAAGGAGAAGAGAAGGGAAAGGTAATATTTAGCCCATCTGTTCGGACAGTAACGGACAAGGTAATCTTTTCAAGAGTACATGGAGTGCATTACACTGGAAATGAGACTACCTGGCGGGCAAAGTCAGCCGAGTTCCTAATTCTCCTCTTCAACTTTGTGATTTGCTAATGCGAAACACATGTCTCCCTTCTGCACCAAGTTCAAATAACTCCGGAATTCCAACCGTGCATCTCAGCGACTGAACCAGAACAAGGGGAGAACTTGTCAGGATTTAAGAGCTTTCAGCAAAGCCCTTCAATTGCAGCCAGCACCCTATTCCCCGGAAGGATATCAATTATAGATAGTGACTTGCTTTAGCAGGCAGTCGGGACTGTCAGACACTAGATAGACAACCATGAAGAATCATGAATCTTTCTATTAACTGTAAGAGGGGGAAGAGAATGGGTCACGGCTATAAATAAGGCAGAGCATCAGAATGGTTTAACACCTTGCCTCTTGGTTGTATGTGGCATGAAAATTCAACTAATTCACAAAATGTCCTCTCGCCAGGGAAAGTCACAGGAATGGAAACTGTTAATGCTTCCCTCTGCCCCCAAAAATGTGGTTTTTGCAACTGGTATTTATTCCACCTGCCACCAGAGTAATTAGGTGGACTTAAAGTAGCTATTCCTTCAATCGACAAAATATAAAGCACCTCTTCTAGACCAGGCCACCACAAACGCTAACAGTCACACTCACGCGTACAAAGGTAACCTGTAAGTCACGTAACGTAAAATCAATTTAAACACACAAATTTGGAATTTCCACATTTCAGACAATAAGAAAAAAGGTGGAAAATAAGTGATACAAACTAGTGTCTTTATTTATATGGTTGTAAATTATAATTTTTAATTCACTTAATTAAGTTTACTTACTCATAGATTTTGTCTCAGACTAAAATTAATATCATAAAGGTAACACATTGCATTTTCTTCTAATCTTGACATGAATTTCTTCTAGCTAATTTGGAATACAAAAATCCCACTGTATATGTATACATGCGTATTTTTAGAGACAGTTTCCACAGAGCAGACAATATGGTGCTCATTTAGTTGTCAGTGTAAGCAGGCTTCCCTTACTACTACTCTCTCTCGTAAAATATCTAAGTTACTATCACACCCCCAAAAATGCTACGTCAAACTGGCCTCTTATAAGGAGGGCAGTTCATTTTAAATGTGGGTTTAGAATATGCTCCTACATCATTCCTCATTTGATAATGCTTAGACCAGTTAGTTAGCCAGCACTCCTTGGAAACGACGATGACTTATCCTCCACAAAGGCATTACGAGACTGCATCATTCCTCAGAAGGGTATTTTTAAAAGCGAGCAGCACTGCCAACATCTTTCCTATGATGGCAGCTTTTACACAAACCATTCTCTTCGTGTGTGTTGTTCACTCATTATATCGCCGAGGATATTCATAGCACATGCTACTCTTTGGGAATACTTCCCCATATTACAAGAAAAATTCCAAACTTTTTTTTCCTCCCGAGTATTACAATGTTTTTGTGGTTTCCATTAAAACAGTCAGCAAGAATAAAGGGCCATTAAGTCAGGCTTGGCTTAAAAATAACACTTGCAACAAATTAAAGAGAAAGAATCAAATTAAGTTCATGGAAAAATCTGGAAATATACCTTAATTAAAAACATTTGACTTTCTAGTTTTTTGCTGTGCTCAGAAATCTATACTTCTTCCTCTACAATTATAAGGACACATGATTAAAAAAGAAACGGGGTGGGTGGGGGACTCTGCTGATGTCATGTTAAGTCCTCAAAACATCCTGCATATAATGATCTCAAAGCCTGGCAAATTCTATGTCTAACACCGTAATGTAACTATGTATACATGTGGCACATATTACAGAGGATGGGCTGAGTGGCAGAAGACACACTTCAAAAGCTCATGCAGCCTATGACACATGTGGGATATGAGTGACTTTATAATTTTAGTGTTTAAATGGAACAGGGTTATCAAAAAAATATAGATCATCCAAAAATATGAAATTACTGTAAAAGAAAAGAGAGAGGATAATGAAAAAGAGAGAAAGCAGTCCCAACAAACGCTGCTCTGTCAGATTTTCCATCCTGTTAGAAGCTTAAGAAACTGCCAAAGTTAGCAAACCACCCTTAATGCCTCCACAGGCCCCTGTGCTTCTGCACAGAATTTGTGGGACCTGTATGTCCCTTTTGACTCTTGATTATCTAAATGCCTCTCCCTGTTCCCATCTGCCAGGGAAGCTCCACTGGCCTTAGAGAAAGCACCAGGTACAGCGAGCCCTGGTGACACCGGTGGCGGGGGTGCGCGGTGGCGGCTGTGTGTGCACTGCATTATTTAGAACTATGCACAGGAGGGTCATTAAAACACTGCTAAACCTGGTGTGGTGAGAGAAGGCGAGGTTCTCAATCTGACCACACTGCCGTTTTCAAAAACACACATCATTAAACACATTTAAAACCACAGATAACTTTTTCCATGACACGACTAACCCCACAAGGGCTGGCCTCAAGTCAAGGAGTTGTGCAACCTGTCTTCACACAGAGTGCCAATGGCTGCGTAAAATCACAGGAGATTCCTTAGGCTTTGAGGGTTTGGGAGAGGAAAAAAGGAATTCCTCCACCCCGACAATTTTTTCTATTGTTACTGGGTCTTGAAAGGGGGATCAAACTTGGTTAAAAGGTTAATAATAATTCATGTCCAGCTTACTATTACTCAATAACCATCAAAGTCGCTAACTCAAAATAGTGTTTTCTGGCTTACAGGATCAGAGTCATTACACTCTCTATTGAAGACTTTATTGAATTTTACACTAAGCTTTAGCTGACTGAACAGGTCAAGCACTGTGGCTCGGAGTTTTCTTTATTCTCGGAAAGTCATAAAGCCCTCTCCAGTTCGCAGGGCTGCCAGCTAAGAAACTTGACTCAGTGCGGGGTCAGAGACGCCGACCTGCACAGAAGGAGTCACGGAGTGGCAAAGCCGCGTCCCCGCACACCCTCCACTCACGTGCACGAGCTGCTCCTGGGTGTCGAACTCCCTGGTGCAGCCTTCCCAGTGGCAGTTGGTCTCATAGATGACTTCGGGCTCCTGTTTGCTTTCATCTTTGTCCCCTTCCTCCTTGACTAGGGTTGTCCCTTCAGGCTGTTCCTGAAAGGCAGGGCACGGGGGAAAGGGAGCAGAGAGGGAGAAAGAATCAGACTCCATAGGAGGGAAGAAGAGAAAGTAAAATCCTGCTTTAGACTTGTCTTCCTCCTAATGCAATGTCTCAATGAAAATAAAATAGAGCCCAGCTCTACCAGCTGGGTTTTGTGCACGAAAGAAATCAAACACATGAAATCATTTCTGTGCATTTTCTCAGATTTCCCACATAGATCTGAGATTTTTAGCTTATGAGTCAAGACAACAGCCCAAGTCATAATGATGAGAAAAGCTGAGGCCAAACTTTGCTGCCCTGAATACAAAACTGAAAATAAACTCTAACGTTATCTAAAAAACAACCTAAAACACCCCAAAAACACACAAACACAAGACAAAACCCAGAAGAGAAGCAACTGAATGAGGACTTTCCCCAAAAGTCTGGCCCTTCTATTTTGCTTAGTCGTTTTAATTCTTTTCAGTATAGCCATTTGTTTATCCTTAAATTTTGTAATCTAGGAAAATGGCTTACTGGTACTTCTATTTTCCCTGCTGTTGGTGACTGTGAGGCATTTGTGTGGATTTTATAGGGATAATGCCCTCTGGATTCAACCTCTGATCTCCAAGGCCCAAAACCTCCCACAGCACCTAAAACTCAGGGGCATAGTTTGCTACAGTAGCTTTACAGCAATGCAAATACAAAGAATTTCCAGAATTCTGGGAGATAATTAGGTGTGTAGATTCAGGTCCCAATCTGGAGCTAGATGTTTATAAAAACTGCGTATCAGCACTGAAGTATTATCAGCAAGGTTGTTGTCTAGCAAAATGCAAGAGGAAGGATCCATTTCAGAACCCATGACACCCAATTCATTCCATCCTCTAAGTTCTTGCTGAAAAGGAAGTTTGGGCTAAAGCAGCCTGAGGTTTGGGCTAAGGTGGCCTAATGACAGCACTGAACTCCTTCTTGTCAAGCACGACAGCCCCATGAGATGTGTTATGTGCGTAACCTACACAAACTGAGGCCCAGAGACTTCATGTGACTAGAAGCAGAGTCTGGATTGAAATTTCTAAACTCCCCCTTTCAGGATTTTGGGAGGACCAGAATCTAGCCTTACGTTAGATTCGTTGTGCTTTGATCCTTTCTGGTTCTCCAGACTCTCCTGGCAAGGGAGAAGTAGCAAAATAAGAAAAAATAAGAACGTGGTCAGTGCAAGGAACAATACTAAGCTCTGCCCCAGCTCAGGCTTGGGGCCAGGAGCTCAGGAATTCAGGTCCAAGATCACGGATAAGGACTAAATCCTGGGCACATCAAATTAATCCAACTGTTTACACTACGAACTACAGCTGCCTACACTCCTAAGTTGCCTAAACTATCAAGAAGGTATGCTCCACACGGCTTCCTGCATTGGCTATATTTGCTTCTGAGCTACAGAAACAAATCTGGTCATCCTATAACTGGCCTTTTATCAAACGTGTTGAGCACGGTCAAGGCGACTCATGCAGTGGACAAGGAAATTCTGTGAAAAGACACCAGGTCTGGGGAGGGAGAAGGGAGCTGCCTTGCACAGTCTGGGTGTCCTACCTGCTGTCCCCGAGCCCCTGGGCTGGGAAGGTCTTCATCAGGTTTGATCTTAGACCGCTTATTGTGCATGGGGTCGCCGGTGCTGCTCACTGCAGACTCACTCGTGGGCTTGTTCTGCTGGTTGCATTTGCAGGCCAGAGACAAAAATCAGGTTTTGATCAATGAGTGGTATCAGGATTAAAACCTGCAACTTGAGACAAGCAGGCTTACTTGGCACTAAAGCTATGGCTCTGACAACGCTCCCACCCCATGGTAGTAGGGTTCAGATAATATGTTCAAAACAGAAAAATACATTCATGAGGCAGCTCTTCATCTTTAACTCTTGAGTATAGACTCCCAGGCTTTTAAAAGCTAAACAGAGCTGGGGCCCTAGGCTTTCATGAGCTTCAACAGTGCATCTGAAAAGAACAAAGTTGCGAGGTGGGTAGGAAATCAACATGAACCATTTGTGAACTTCCTTAATTAGAGCATCCAGAGTCTTCTCCAAACAGTATCAGTGTGGCAATAAGAACAGAGGCCAGAGCACAGAGCACAGTTTTATTCTTACTCTAAAGTATCACGTGACGCTGAGTAGCAACTGTGGTTCTAGCAGAGGCAGCGGACAGTGACCAAGAACAATGCATCCATTCATGGGCTGCATTTACACGGGATGTGGTCTACAGACGGCACCAGGGCGGAGTGAAGCCTTATCAAGAGGCCTGCTTTTACACATGCGAGAAAAAGACTCTGGCGGAAGGAGCTATTGTTTAATCAGGAGGATATATACAACACGCTCACCAAGGCTGAAGAACAGACCCCAGGGTTAAGACGACAGGATGCCAGTGAGGAAGCCACGAGAGCACCAAGGCACCAGCACGGCGGCGTGGCCCTCCTCTGCTGACCAGCATGGGCCGGCTCATCCGCCTGTCCCTCTCACCTGTGAGGACTCAGAAGGGCCGGAGCTGACCTGGACGGGGTTCAGAACTGTAGGGATCCCTGGAATAGGCCTCTGTGTTGGAAAAGTTGGGGCAGGATGGATGAGTGGAGGGCTGTGTCCAAAGGCTGAGCCCAAGCTTTGCTGTCGGCTCAGGATCTGCTGATGCATATGGAGAGAGACGGGCGCGGAAGGGTAGGTGAAGCTCAAGGCAGGGCTGCGTGTGGGGAGATAAAAGAGAGAGAGAGGCCATCACTTACGCCGAACTCCGAGACAGGCACACGAGACCTGCAGCTTTCCAGCTATAATTTTACCATCCCAAATCATACATATAAATTGGCCAGTTTGTCCATTTATTTTTCAGTGCACAAGCCATTCATCAAAAACACGATGATTTAATGCCCTCCCTCCTCCCCTCTTCCTTTGGGTGTCTGTTTAAATGAGACGGTAGAAAGGATTATTGCCCAACATCTTGAAAACTTCTAGGAGAAAGATGACCACAGAGACAAGACACACACGTGCGTGCGCACATACACGTGGACCTGAAACAAGATTCTGCAAAACCGAAATAAAAGGCATCAGCTCAATAACAACTATTTATTGCAATAACAAACTTTATATAACAAAGAGAATGGGTGACTACATGCTTTATAGTGCTTTCATTGGCTCTTAGCTCCGTATGTTCTTGTGCATGGAGCAGTTCCTTTAATCTTAGCTCGCACCGCGTGCTTTCATATGTCTCCAGATCTTATTACAAGAGGAAAGAAAATCAATTGGTTAAATGTGTTTTGAACACCATGCTTGTCATATCACTCATTTGTTTGTAAAGATGGAAAGCTTGGTTCATCCAGAATGCCACCTAAAGAATTTCCATCAGTGCCGTCTGGTTACAGAAGCTGATGGATTAACCTCTCCCCACTGAAATCGGTGATCAATAGGCTTCGATAGAGGAATATTCCAAAGAGAGAGCACAGCTCCCTCCTCCAGCTAAACAGCATTAAATGTCTATCACAGCCCATTATGCATGCTAATGCCTGTCACTGCTTTATTACGCCACACTAGTTCCCAGGCTACAGTAAGTCCGGAGGAAGCGGTGATATTACCTAAAGATTTCCAGACCGGTAGGCAATGTCAGATCGCTCTTTGTGCCAGCATAGTTCAGGAATCAAATCGTCTTGAAAGAATGAAGTGCTTTTGAGGAATTTGCCAATGGCTTAAAAATGCATGAAAAACTAATAATTGCATTCATAGCAACTTCTTTTTAAAAAAATAATCAGTGAAATATATATACATACATACATACATATATATATATATATATGTGCACATATTTCCCCCATCCTGCTGTGTAATACCCAGAAAGAATCAGGGTTTCCTGTAATGTCAAAGTTAGAACTCATGCAAATTTCCAATCTGGTGGGTTAATTACTATGGCTGTTAAGCGCATTAACAGAGAATAAAATAATTACAATAACAAAATTCAAATCATTTCAACAACTTTAAGTAATAATTCCAAAGATACTACTCTGTTCATTAATGTGACTCTACATTTTGCCTATTTGACTACAATCCGTAACAGGCGGCTTCAATGCGATTACATTACTATTATTCCTACAGAGAACCTTCCGTTACAATAGCTTGCCCATTTAGGACTGAATGTCATTAAGAATACCCTAGGAGAATTTCACCAGGCTTTGAGGAACTCTCTTTTCATTCTATATTGTATTTCTTTAATAAAGGCAAGCAGAAACGTGGTGAAAACAGTCATTGTTCACAGTAAGTTAGGGAGAAATCAGTAATAATATTCCGCTTCTGCAGCGCTATGGTTTCTGCCAGTGTTTCCGAAAGCAACCATGAGTGATTACAGCAGGACTTAGCTAAGGTAGCTGTGTGGATGATTGATAGGGCATTAATCAAAAGATGCATATCTGCCTCAGAATTTGTTCACAAGCTTTCTTCTAATAGCTGATTTCATGTTCACTGAGCTCTATGCCAGTTTGTCCAATTTATTTTTCAGTGTACAAGCCATTCATCAAAAAACACAATGATTTAACAACCCCCCTTCCTTTGGGTGAATGGGTATTACTAAGTGTAACTACCTCATTCTATTCATTAAATAAACAAAACCCAAAAAACCCCATTTCACATATAATTACAACGTCACACAGACTTTGCGTGTCCCTCCGCACACCTTTCCAGAGATCCAGGAGCCTGAACTGTCCAGCAGGGTTGGGGAGGAGGCCCCAACGGCCATTTACACTTCTAATTCCGGGAGGCACGATATTTTTGGGGTTTAAAAAGTCAGTACCTAATTAAAACTCAGGACCATTAAATAAAAAAAACATTTCACAAGGCAAAAAAATGCCCTTGGTTTTCCATATAGGTAAGTCACAAACATTAACAGCTGGACAGGGTAGGTACATTTTTAAAATGATGCAGGAAGGAAGACAAAAATGACACTCCATATTCCCACCGCAGTTTCTTAGGTCCAGGATCCTCCCTGTCCTCGGGGTGCACAGGTGGGGGTTGTGAAGGCTTTCAACACATTTTGCTCACATCCCCGCTTGGGGCTGCCACTTTTTTGCTGGTAAAACCAGCAATAAACAAACACTCTTTAAAATTCACATCAACTATCAGACTGCAAGAGCTATGAGAGAACACAGACTGGACGCGTGATCGTCAGCCTTCCCGGCTTATCCATAAGGGGCCAGCAACGGAAACATTCTCCTCTCTGCCTGCAAAGACCTGGGCAAGGGCGTGTTATTGGAGGCCTTTTCTGCACCCAGAAGAGCTGCCCCTCAGCCCTCAGCCCTTCTGCTGCTGCTGGCTCCTGCGAGGTGCCCAAGGTAGGAGGCCTGCCCCGCTCCAGATCACAAAGCCCGTTTAGAATGTAATGGCTGAAGTAGAAAGTTCTTAACTCTCTCACGGCAGCGGTTACCGGATTTGGGAGTCCAGGCCCTGTGCTCTCAGAGCGCAGGCACAGAGTTCTCAGAGTAAGGATGTGAGAAGACTGGGCACTGCACATGGGATGTTGAGAATGACACACAGGATGCTCTTTCTACTAAAACGATGCCTCCCACGTGCACCCTCAACCTCTTGGGCAAGATCCATGTATGAAAGAACCCGCTGAGGACTTGGGAAATAAGGACACCTGAGCCACCACCGCCTCCTAGTCTCTAAGTCTATGCAGGCAGGGCCACGGAGGGGGGACTCCTGCACCCTATGAATCGTCTGCTTCGTGGCACAGCATGGGTCGCTCTGCAAGTCAGCACTTGCTGTGTCCCCTGCCTGGAGCCCTTGGCTTCCAGAGCTCAGCATGCTGCTTCCTTTCCGTCATTCGGGTTCCAGCTGAAATGTCACCTCCTCAGAGAGGGCTTCTTAGACCAATGTCCCCATCAAATCGAGTCCCTCTACACCTCCTTGCCCGATCATTCTCTACTGTTTAACAACTCTCTTCTCATGGCAGCACACAGTGGTCTCTGAAATTACATTCTCTCTCTCCCTCTAGGAGGCCAAGTGAGCTGGCACACAGTAGGCACTTAATACTGACTCAGTGAGCGACTGAAACCCTTCCTCAGTGTATTAATTTCCTGCAACAAAAGCCCATGAACTTAGTGGCTTAAAACCATACACAGTGTTTTTTTATCTTACAGTTCTGAAAGTCAGAGTCTAAAATGGGCTGGCAGGGTGGCATTTTTCTGGAGGCTCTAGGCTCCCTGCCTCTTCCATCTTCCAGGGCTGCCAGCATTCCTTGGCTAGGGCTCCGCATCACTCCAGCCTCCTCCTCTGACTCTGAGCCTCCTGCCTCCTCATATAAAGACCCTTGAGATTATATTAGGGCCACTTGGATAATCTCATCTCAAGATCTTTTGTTTAATCAAATCTGCAAAATCCCTTTTGGCACAGAAGTTTGTAAAGCATTCACAGGTTCCAGGGATTAGGACTGAACATTTTAGAGGACCGTTATTCTGTCTGTCACATTCAGAACAGCCACCTCAAAGAAAAATGTTTCTTCTGAAAACCACAATTTGACAACACATCTGTAAAACAGTATTGCGTAAACTAAGCCAGTGTCTGGATTCACTCCTTTCTATGGTGCTGCAGCAGCCCAGGACAGACTCTGCTGATTAAGACCAGAATTAAATTCTACCTTTAGAGGCTCTAAGAAAAGCTCCCTAAATAGTTCACGTATTCAATCTGCTATTTCCTAGAAATACAAAGTATTAATATCGTCAAAATTCTAAAAAATCTGTTCTGTCTTCTCTGAAGAAGGACTGTCTACGGTCTAACCCTTGGAAGCCGAGCTCTCCTACCTCAAGGCCTCCCACTCCCATTTCTTCTTTCCTGTGAGTCCCTGAAGATGTTAATTTTACATTCCGATTCTGAATTCTCTTCATTCAACAATAAAGTACTATTTTAAAAATTTTTACAGCTTTCACTTCATTTCTAAATAACTACATGAAAGATGGGATAATTTAAAATAACAACAAACATTTACAAAACTGTGACTTGTACCTGCGAATCTACATTTAAGTCAATAAGATCAGTAGAAAGAAAGTGCACGATGGCCCCGGTCTTCCCAAGCAGTGGCTAACTCAGTCACAGGCCTCCTGAGATATGGTCTACAAGTGTAATGGAGGGAGAAAGAAAAAAAAAAAAAGCATCGAGGTCATAAAACCCTTGAGGAATACAGCCCTTGTGGGGCGGCTAATCCCTGAAACGTATTCCAAATACCCCACCCCAGATGCGGTTTGCAGCACGGTTTGGAGGCACTTCTAGAGACCAGTGTTCCTCACAACGTGCTTTGAGAAACACTCCTCCAGGACGACAGTTACAGAGCCAGAGTAAGTTAGCTGAAATGTTAACCTGCCCTTCATTTTACTAAAGAGCAGAAAAAGAGCAAGATGTGGGGTTTAGACTGCTGATCAATCAGAGATTTACGGTGACCGCGTTGTTTATTGAAAAGGGCACAATACTGGATGCGGCAATTCCAGCGCCGAGTTCTGAGCCTGTCTACACAAGGAGAGCTGCTCGCGATCAGTGCTCCCTTCATGCTCAGCTCCAAGCTGAGTTAAAAGTGATCAACAAATCACTGTCCGAGTGGGAACCAGTTCTTCTGTTTTCCAAAGATTTAAATAAAATTCTCAAAGTCTGAATCTTTAAGAAAGGTCTGACGTGTATGTATGCTCTAGCAAAAATCAGAGGTAAAAGTTTTGTCAATATTCTTCTACAAACTGCGATCAAATTTGGCGAACTGGGCCTTGATTCTCCTCTCTTCTGAAGTCTCCTGTCTGGGAATCTCAACAACTATCCCTAATTGGGCTAAATCAGCAGTGTGGATAGAAAGGAAAAATGTGAAGCAACTAAAATAAATGTCATAAAGTCCACACACTGCATGGCATTCACTCATTCAACACAGTTTAACTGAGTACTTTCTACATATCCTGTTTATATTTCCCAAAAATGAAAATTATTCATAACCAGAAAGTTACATATTAATTATAATCAAAACATAAAACTTTGAAATGCATAATCATGTTTGACTTTCACAACAGACATTATTTTTTCACACCAAGAAAGTGATGTGAGTCAACTTTTGTACAGAAACACTTGTGATCCATTGGTAAATCAAAATCTATATTTAGTTCCTGGAATGATCTTTAAGTGGTGACACTACCAAGTTCATATGGTTGAAAATCAATCATTAAACATTTATTCAACCCTACTATACATATAGGCTTTTCAAAGTCATTACTATTCAAATCAAATTGATAGAACTCAATTTAAATAGCATAGGAGAAGAATCCATAGCATGTTTCAAAAACGTTCCAGGAATTCTATACACAGTAGAGCGTAAGAGAGTGGGGGACAGGCTGGAGCCCTTCATAATAGTACAATAAATGAAGCACTAAAATTTGGCTTGCTGCAGCCTCCTCTATTGGAAGGGTAAATAAGAGCTGATTACCATATTCAAGGCATTTGTTTGTACCTAAAAAATGAAGGAAAGAGTCTAGGAAAAATAAGATGTTGGGAGGCTATTTTACCCGGCCACTGCACATGAAAAGGTAAAAGCCACTATTTTTTGTTTAATGATTTCAACCCACAGGGCATTTTGACTCTTCCCTAAAATAACAGTCTTCCCTTAGAGCTGCCATGGAATATCTCACTTCCATATAATTACCATGCCAAGGTTTTAGTCCCAGGGATAATACCTGTGGGGAAAGGGCCAGGGTAGACGTCGGGAAGAGAGCAGTGAGAACTCTACACATTTCATTTACATTTGCTTCCGCAGAAAGGCTCATCGGTTTCCAGGTGCATCTCTGGAACCCCTTAGCGATCTTAAATGGCCTGCGAAGAGCTGGACAGGCAGGTGACTGATTAGAGAACTAAACCAAGTGGAGCCCTGGCGTGGGTGGTAAGTGCACTTGAATTGCAAAGGCACCATCTCTTAGTTTCACGTGAAGGGCAAAGAATATGTAGCACCTTTGGATTTGGGGGAACTGTTTTATTTTAAATATAAAATCAACTCTGTCACCTGGCCACCTATCGACACTTTTTACAATTGCCTCAATTGCTAAATTTCATTCAGGTTTGTATTTCTAAAATATCCTTAAAAGATTTTAACTTGTGTGATTCCATTAGGATGCATTACTTTAGGTCACGGCACTGGGATTAAGAAACTTCATGCCACAATAAACCTGTTTGCTATAAGCTGTAAAATGCAAGACGGATTATTTACTTTCCGGTATTCCATCCCTCTTAACCCTTTCACGAAACCATTGTTGGAGGGAACCTCCAGCAACAGGCACCACTGAGATGACAAGAGGTTATCCCCACAATGTCAGACACTGACTTCAAGAAAAGAGAGAGAGGCGCTAGGATCAAAACCAAACTTCCCGGCTACTTTGCGGCTGTTGCACTAACGAGGTTATCCACTTTCTGGTTACAGCTGTGGAATTTACTGCATAACAGCTGCCATTCAAAGAACCTTTTTCCTCCCAGTTTTGCAGAGAACAGGCCAAACGCTATCATCATTTGTGTATGTGTGGGTACAGAGACATACATGCACACATGTGCTTCTATTCTTGAGAGGAAAAAAATAAAGCTTCCACTTCCATCTATAAAAGTTCCCATGGCAAGTTTATTGGAAAATGCAGCCCAGGCTCAGAAATAAAGAGCACACAAATAAAGACCCACATGCTTTTTCAACACTTACATCCAGGCACACGCGCTCTGAATAATGCTTTGGAAAAAAAGACATTAGACTTTATATTATGAAAGGGATCTTGCAAAACTAAAAAGCTACTTGCCATTACACAGCCAAATAGGTAAGACCTCCACAAGCACGAACAGCAGTGACAACTGGGAGATGTGGCTGGAAGTGCGGCCCTGGATCATGTCTGCACCCAAATCACGTAATTGGTAAGCCATGTACACATGGTTAGAAAAATCATGTTAATAGAGGCATAATCAATTTCTTCAGATCATCAGATATTATTACTTCTCTATTGTAAAGAGCAGTTCCCACCAATGCTTTTAGCCATGCCTCCCATTTGAGGGTTTCTAAGACAGAAAGAAGTATGGCCTGGCGGAGTTCAGAGCCAGATAGACCAGGCTGAATCCGTGGTTCTGCCACCTAAGTAGCTGAGCATCCTTGAGTCAGCCCACTAACCTCCGTGAGCATCAGTTTCCTCATCTCTAAGTAAAACAGCCTCATTGAGAGCCTCCAAGGCTTCCTATAGGTCTTGGATCACTGGTCCAAGACACTGTGCTATCACCTGGCCCCTTCCCATGTCGCCAAGCTTGTGCCTTGGCTGACCTGCCCTTTGTTTACTGTCTTTGGTGCCCTGGTCTGCTGACAGTTCCTCAAACGCCCCACACGTCCCATCTCAGGGCCTTCACCTGCTCAGCCCTCTTCTTAGGAAGCTGGAGAAAGCTCTTCCCCTGGTGGTCTGTCGTCCTCCTACAGGTCTCTGGCCAGCCCACCTGCTATTCTTTCCTAATATCTGAGACATGTTCCATACAGCACCAACCAGAATCCTTACAAATTCCTTTGCTTGCTCATTCATTTGTTCATTCATTCATTCATTCATTTGTATCTGCTCTGAGGCTTTCCCCTTCTGTGAGTGTTGAAGATCAGGGACATTTCTGTAGCCCCCACAACTAGCACAGTGACTAGCACATAATTAAACTCAGCTAAATATTTGGGGAATGACTTGATTAAATGAAGTACTATATAAAATTAATTACCACATCAGGAAGTACATGACAACTCTCTTTTTAAGGTAGTATGGATTACTTCCACTGATAATGGGGGAAGAGAAGTTTGTCTCATAATTTTCAGAATCAGAGAACTTTAAAGACACTGGTTATTTGGCACATCTCTAATTCTTCAGCGTTTCTCAGTTCATTTTCATGATGTTTCTATGACATGAACAAGGTGCTTACTCAGCACGGAGCCAAGGAGCCGTGGAGGGTTTCTGCCCTGCCTTAGGCAGCACCAGTGGACCTGCCAGATACATCCTCCCCCCGGAGTCCTGCTGTCGGAGAGGGCTGATGATGCACCAAGCAGAAAATACAACTTGCTCTCTGGTCATCTGTGTTGGCAACATAAAAACCTGCACTGACTGACTTGTGAGGCTGGAGATCTTGGCACCCAATTCAGAGAGTGACGTGGAATATGGAAATGTCCTTTTCACAGTGCTATCTTTCCTGGCCATGCCAGACCTAACTCTACTAAGGATATGCAACTATCTTCATTTTAGCCATTAAAATCGAAAGGGAGACAGTTATACCTAGTGGGTTAGAAATGAGTGGGGTCACTCATTTTTTCATACCATTTACATTTGCTGGAAGACCACAGGAAGATGAGGGTCATTTTAAACACCTTCTCTTCCAATGGGCTTCTGTGAATCAATACTTGTTTTATATGGTGTTTTCATAGTAGTCTGAATTAAGTAAATACATAAGCACAAGAACCACACACAAACTTATGCTAGACATTTGATTTTTCAACCCTTTATTTTATATCCATCCCTCTGTCTCTATCTCTATGTCTACTAATCTGTAGGTATGTAATATAACATTCATATACACTGTAACTTTCAGAAAACCAGAATTATTCATCTACCATGTAGAAACTTCCTTTAATAAGGGGGTAATTGGCATTCTAATTACTAATGAAAGAGCTCCTTAACTTATCTATTCAGGAACTGTTTGTTGAATACTGTCAGCGTGTGCGGACATAGGTGTTGTAGGGATGGGGACGAGATGTACACAGCCCTTAACTTCTTGGTGCTTGTGTTCTGCTGGAGGGAAACAGCCAACTGCTAAATGAGCAAGTAAATACGGAAATTTCAAATAGTGATAAACACTATTACAGGCCTCTCTGAGAACAGCATTTGAACTAGGGCATGAACGTGAAGGAGGTAGCTATGGCATTTCTTAGAAAACTGGATAAGTCTCTTTAAACATTTAATAACATCTTTAGAAACTTAAACGACATCATTAGCCTCTGGACTGCCAATACTAACAGCAAGTTAGGTGTAAGAAATCATGTAAGCGTGAAAGTCAAACGTGTCTGGGGTAAATTAACAAGCAGGGGATAGGCGTGCTGGCGCTGATGCCCACTGGGCACGGGACTTTGCCAGCTTCATCTTGTAAAGATCCACTGGGTTTATGCGTACAATAAGAATAACATACATCACTTGCTTTCCCAAATTGCTGGGACATGGGAACAGTGAGTGAGCCTTGTGCCTGCCCTGCTCCCTGGCAGAGATTAAATGCACCTGAAATCCACATTCTCTCTTTTACTTTTCACTCTTGAGCTACCCATTCCAGCTGTCTTCTTGCTTCTTTCCTTCCCCTGTCACCCACCAGTCCTACCACTGATTATTCCTGGAGTCAGTGTTTAGATCTCACAAAATGAAACAGGGGCAAGCAAAGCATGACTGTTTCTCCAGCTAATGAAATGGCAAGTGGTGCCAATGATCACGATTACAATTATCATATTATACGGTAAGCTGATCTCATCTTGGGTTATCTGTACTACCTTCTATGGGTTAGATGCAACGTATTATCCTGATATTCCGCAGATGTGTACTACAGAGCAAGGGACCACACTGTAGAGGGAGGACGCAATGGTAAGTCTCAGAGGCAAGAAAGAAAATGAGTGTTGACAGGCCCTGGTCACCCTATGGGGTCTCCTCATACCTGGCTGGTCTTTAAAGCAAATCTCTTCTTCTACCTCTGATGAGAATAAAGGGGTTGGACACAGTCGCTCCTTGGAGGGAAGGGGGGCAGCAATTATTTGAAGTCAGGATATTGACAGTCTCTCAAGTACAAGCTTACCTGGTAAAGGTGCGGAGACCAAGAAGCCAGCAAGATGCTGGGGTAAGAATAAATACAGACAACACTATGACCATTTGAGTACCTTATTCTAATCTATGTCCTTTAGATGCTGTGAAAAATTAAGAAATCTGAGCAGAGAGCAAGAGGGAAGAAAAATTAAAGAGAAGCAAGACAAATGAATGTTCACAAAATGATTTTGTGTGAGTATCATTTGCATGAGTATTACCGTGTGCCATGGTTCTGCTGTGACTTCTAGTCAAGCCACATAATAATTGCATAAGGACCTGGGAATATTTGCCAGGAGTGTAGGAACAGCCAGCAGTGGTTCTGAGAGTGGTACACTTCCTCAGGGCCAGACAAGGACGGTATGGTCACCTGTGTAGCACAGCCAGGCCCATGATAGCCCCTCTCCTGGATGGACCATCCCAGGTCAGTTCTCCTGAGACTTCGCCCAGGGGTAGATCTCATCCTGCCATTGCAGATCCACACTGACTTTAATAAAACATGCCTTTTCCCTACACAGTGGACGTCCTATCTGTAGTTTATAGATGCAAAGACTATACTTAAAAGAGCTAAAGGGCAAGTTAGGCTTGCCCAACTGGTTGGTGGCAAAGCTGGAATCTGACCAGAGACATGTCCAGCTGCAAAACCTACCTTTATGACAACAGAGGCTACACTGGAAAACACCCCGGGACCCCTCTCTGTGTACTGACTGCTATCATGTGAGCACAGTTAACCTCTCTCCATGTTTTCACGTTTTATGGACCACAGGAAAAGAACAAACAAAAGTAGCAAAAAATAACATTGTATCAAAATTAGGATTTATAATATTTAAACACTAACTCACCTGCCAAGAAACATTGCTGATAATTGAACAAGAATTAAAACTATAATGGAGAACATTACGGAAAAACAACAGTATTCACTATTTCTAGTAAATGTGGGTCTGTTACTAATGCTAACACTTTTTTTTCTGGACTGATGAGGTTTCCCTAATATGTATGTCTACCACGGAAGAACCATCAATTAACAACTTAAGCCACTGCCCATTCATAGAAATAAGTAAGCCTAACTTATTAAAAACATGCTAGTGAAACAGCCTTTAGCATGTACATTTAAAGCAAGGAATTATCTGTGGCTTATAAAACTATAATTCAAAAAGATTGTCAGTAATGAATTCTTAAATGGGTGGCAAAAAATTTAGGGGAAATAAAAGCTAAAGTTTATAACCATGATTGCTTAATTAGAATACTATCTAATTCTATGTCTCAAATAACCATTTGTGAGCTAGCTTAGGTCAAATAATAAATGGTTAGCTGACAAAAGCAGTGTTAACATACCTAAAACTCATAAGCTGGCTTACTTTTATTCCCCACTTACTGACATCTATCCAAGTTTGATCACTAGCAGGGAGAAAGATTTCATATTAATGTTTACAAAAGTCTGTGTTTGCACCTTCACGTGAAAGTACAGACATGATGCACTTCATGTAATAAGTGTCAAAATGCTACCAGTCTACAGCAAAGACAGATGGCCAAAATGGAGATCTTTCAAATTGAGCCAAAACTACTTAACAGAAAAACAAGGAAACATTCTCTTGCTAGATTTCCTCTGGTAACTATGCCTTCCAATGTCATCTTCATTTATTTTCCATTAGACTAAAAACCTTGCTGTTTCTTTCTCCTTCCCAATGAACTCCTTTCCCTTAACAGTTGTAGGACAAGACTTTTGTCATGACTGGTCTTCTTATTTCTGTCCCTGTTCTGCACATGTGGTCACATATCCAGGTGTGAAGTCATTTTTTCTCTAGAGGACTATTATTGGAGAGAAGAGGCCAGATAAAAAGATTTACCATACACACTGGCTCTAAGAAGTGGTTTTCGTCATAACTGATCACTGCTAGTCCTATGTATGGGCTATTGACTAAGTCTGCAAAAGAATTTATTTTGGTTTTGCAAATTCTTTTGCAAATTTAGTTGTGCAAAGTCACTGGTTTTGCAATTCATTGTTGTGATACTTGACCTGTCTCCTGGTATAGGCACAGCATCACGCTGTTTTATTCTTCCTCACAGCCAGTCCGTACTGAAAATGCATCACACTGTACGTGCAGTCCAGGGCTGACATTTTATTAAAACATCACATAATGGTTTCAGGAAAATACATACCTGATTGCACTTGCAGATAAGTGACCATAGGAGCCACTTGCTGAAGAGCTGCTACGGGAATTATTGAGAATCGTGACCAAGGAGTTGGGAGACGTCCTTATCATGGTCTGAAGGTCAAAGCTATGATCCGACAGTGGTGATATGGACAGTGTACGTTTTCGGCTTGGCCTGGCTGACAGCCTGGGGCTGGGGAATCTGGTGCCTGTTATATATAAACAAAGCAGAACCTGATCACCGGCGGTCGCACTCTTTACCTATTATTTATTGCTACTTGCTGGTGTGGAAGAAGTGAAGGAGAAAAAGCCAGCAACTTGTGGTGACAAGCACCTCTCCTCCCCTTGTGATCTACTAGCTACAATTGAGGAAATTAGGGAGAAATATTTATCTTCTAGGGGCTTACCTCGGGGGAGCTCTGTTTATTAATGTGCAGGCAAAATGATAAATTGCTAAACAAAAGGGAGAGACTTTTATGTGTTATCCTTCTCATTTCTAGTGATTTATGAATCTGACGGCTGCTTAGATATTCCCATCATTAATTCACCACAAGCGACAAAGACAGTGGTTCCCACAGTTACCTCGCACCACCCTCCCCACCCCAACACACACCGTTTTAAGGCAATGAGCCAAAGGAAAAAAATGAATTAAAATACCCTAAGATAAAAAAAATTCAGCTGAGTTATACCCTCATCTACTCATGATTTCTGGAGTTATCTGCTCCATGGTGTACTTAAAGCCTTACTAAAACAACTTACAAATACATTATCCCAAATCAGTGGTTCTCAACTGGGGGTAATGTTTCCCCATAGGGATACTCGACAACATCTGGAGACTGTGGTTGTCACATCTCAGGGGGCTCTACTGGAATCTAGTGGGTAGAGGCTGGGACACTGCAGAGCATCCTACAATGAGCAGGGCAACCCCCCCACAATACAGAAATATCTGGCCCTAGGAGCACTGAGGTTGAGGACCCCTGCCTGAAATTTCCCATAATCTAAGAGCATAAATTTCAAGAAATACTTAAAACCTTGGGATGCTGTTTGTTTACAGATATTTCCGGAGCAGGGGTTGGGGGGAACCCCTATAAGCATGATAACGAGATCTGATGAGCCTGCAGGGCATTTTAATTCTTCTCTGGACCTTGCTGCTACAGTCAGATCTAATAACAGATAATGCATTTATTAGAATGTTTAGCTTTCAAAAAGATTCCACTGATGGAGACCTAATCAAGAGGCTGGTAATGCAAACTTAAATGCATGCCAACTTAATACAATGGTTTTAACCTGAAGAGTTAAAAATTAAATGCCCATTTGCATTCAAATTTAGTAGATATTAGAGATTTGAATTACAGGGCACAGAGATAAATGTGGCCCACAGGTCCACTCTGTCTTTTCGATGGTTGCATTTACATTAAAGAGTCATCACACTGAAGTTTAATGAAAGGGTGAGAACATAATCCTGCCAGGTAAGAGGCAAACCAAACATGATTAATTTTAAGTAAAAAGGGAAGGTTTCTACTATTTCATAGCATGGGTATACCAGTTTACAGGGACATGGCAATTTTGCAGTAGCCAAAAAACCAAAGTCATAGGTAAGCCTTTATAGGAAAAAGTCCAGGCTCCAGAAAATTCACTGGCAATTTTTTTTTCAATAGAGATGGACCTTGACACAAGGTAACAATCCAACAGGCTTTGAGATAATTTAATGAAATCGAACAGATGAATATCAACGGCTTTATTGCCAATATTATAGAAATAATTTTTAAAAAAACCCCACAAACTGGAACTTAATAAGTTAGTACCATCCATGTATAAAACAAGAAAAACAACTTGAGAGATGAATGTGGTACCCATTCAAATTTTTCTTTCAGGCATATTTAAAATGAGTTCCTTCATTTAGAATAGTTTCGTTACCAGTCTGACTTAGGGCACGTTAACACAAAACAGCATTCCCACGTATGTACTTATTTTTAGGTGTTTAAATCAGCATCTTGCTTTTATTATGGCATCTGCCGTAAGCACAACTGTTTCACATTTACTATTAGTGGCTAATTTCATCATAGAAGAACTAGAACATAGAAGAACACGTGCCATTTCCAAATAATTTCAAGGACAAACCAGATTTATTGTCGACTTACATATAATCCTTGGACATAATCCTTCTCCATGGGACTCAGGAATCACTGGCAGAGTTAGAAGTGACAGCACACGCTACATCCCAGTAGAATGGGTGTATCTCTAATTTTTTAAATTCCTGGGACATCTCTAGCTTTTTCCATCACTAACTAGCAGTGATGCAAAAGATAAGGAGGCCATCTGATGCTCCCAAACACCAGATGCCTTATATGCCCCTCCCATCATCCGAAGACAGAGCGAGGGGCCTTGCAGGACCTCTCATCCTCTCCACAGAACCCTTCAGGTTGCACACGGCCTGACTGGAAGTTCTGTTTTTTCCTTAAAGACGGGATCGTATTTAAGTCAGTTTCCACCAACATAAATAGTGTGGTTCTCAGGGGCCCTCATTTCTAGGATAGTCCTTATAAGGGTTACTCGCTCTTGTGTCTTTTAAGATCACTCTAATCCCAAGAGGTAGAAGTAGAGCCATAAACAGACTAGTTTACTCTAATGGGCCACATAAAATTACTCTATCCTACGTCTTGCTGATACTCGGATATGCCCACTGTTCGAACTTTTAAAAGTCAGGTGCTCACCTGAACCCTCTTACAGAGGTTTCTGCTAACCGAGGAGTCCTGAATATCTGTAACAATGATGAGACTGACCAGCTAGATCCCAGTTTTGGATTTGCCACTGCAGATGTGTATCCAATGCAGGAACTTAAGATTAATGTTTCACTTCTCCATTGGAGATGGGGGCTCATCTTCTGATGTTCTGTCTCAATAAAATAACTAAATGCTATTTTAGTTACTTTAGAGGAAAAGAATATAGTGCTTTAAGAACTTTCCAACCCTTCAATATGTTCTTTCCAACTTCCTAATAACCAAGCAAAAGAAAAGAACGCCAGCATTTTGGGACAGTGATTTGGGATCCTCTGTTGAAGGGAGCTGCTAAAACACAAGTGAGCACTTTCGAAACAGCTGAAAGAGAAGTAGCCAGTTCTTCCCTGATCATACCACTTCCTTCTTAAATATAAGCCAGAGCGTGCTTATTGTTCTAACACAGATATCTCCAATCTGGCTTTCTGTTAATTGTTTTGTTTCTCTATTCTAATAAGAAATTCTGACAAAGAAAAAGGAGGTTTCTTTTTATGTGATGAATGATAGGACATCTAAATTCCTACTTAATGACAATCAATTTACCATATACTCAGGCAAATTAAAATTCCTTTAATTAGTTTTTACAAAGTAAAAAGGTAGCTTCATCCTTTATTTAGATAAAAACCGCCACTGCCTGACTAAACACATACTCATCAAATAGGGAAAGTAATGTGGGCTGACCTTCCAAGGATTCTCTCTTATTTTAATTCTTTATTTGCAGATTTTTAAATAACTAATTTGCATAATAACACTGAACTGTTTTTTCAACAATCGCTAATTGAAATGTGGTTATGATGAATCTGAAATGTAAGCTCTCTACAAAGCCAAACAACAAAACCCCTGCAAGAAGATGTAATTTCTTTTACTTTCTGTGTGGTAATGAGGTTCCCAACGGAAACCAGTGCAAACTTGTGTTCTTACGGAATACACTAAAGTAGTTCTTAGTGGTAAGGAGACCAAGGCTGCAGATTTTCACCCGTGAACAAATCACCTTCTCTCTATTCCAAAGCTCAGGACTGAATTACTAGGGAGTTGACACAAATGCAACCCTTTGTCACAGAAGAAGCCAAACAGACTGTAAATGGAAAAGCATAAGTTAATCACTGCTACTAGGAAAAACAAGCAAAATTCCAAGCAAATTCCCTACTCAAAGTCATATTTTTGTCACATCCAAAGGTAGTGGCCTTCATTGATATATGACTTGGATGACGCTTCAGGTTCACTTCCTGGCACCCTGCAAAGGGATGTGTACTTAAAGGCTATAAGAGAGGAGAGCTCTGGAATGCCCTGACAAGTGACAGTCATTGGCTGCTCTGCCTATACACCTACATTAGTAACCCAAAGGAATCATCATGCGCCTTAGAACCCCCAAATAAGGGATATAACACACAGGAAATGACCCCATTTTCTTTCACTGCTAGCTACTAAAAGTAGCCCCTTCTGATTTGGAAACAGTTTTTATTTTACTAGATGTAACTATTCTGATCCTTTCACATATTCAGCAGCTATAAAAAAGTTGTAGTGAAATATGATTTTTAATGTAAAGAAAACACGGGGCAAAATAAATCATTGAATATAAAAATGCAAAATCAACACGAGTTTTTAAAAATGAATTTTAAAGCATAAATTCTATGAAACCAAGGAATGGGTGCACAAAGTCCAGCCATGTTATCAAATCTGTTCCCTTATTTTGCTAGCATGACAATCAGCACGGGACAGCTTTCTGACCAGTTGTATTTACACACTGCTGTCAAATTACAGTCGCCTACATTTGCAAGTTCACCGGTATCCTTAAGCTCAACAGGGAGGCCCAAGATGTCCAAATCTGTGGATGCTTCTAGAAAACCAAGGGAACCAGAACACCAGAAGTGGTGGTTCTACTTCCTCCTCAGGATTGAAAAGTTAAACAATCACCTGATCTTTGTATTTTCCTGTTTTGTAAATCAGCATTTGCCACTCCCCAGGACTCCAGAAAACAGCCCTGTCACTTACTGTCCATGGTATGAAGATATTCCATGTGGATGGCCCCTGCGCCGGCGGTGGCAGCCGAGGGAATGATGTCTGCATAGGGGCTGCGCTGGCCGGTTAACAGAGCCATGTGATGATAGTATTCCGCTGGGCTGACCCCAGCGTGCGAGGCTAGAAGGAGATAAGAAGGGTATAGTTACGAGTCACAAGCAGTCCACAAGAAGTTTCTCTCGAGGCATCCCAAAGTCCACCTCTCCTACATCCCACATCAGCAATTCCTTTTACAGCTCATTAGAGTAATGCTCCTTTAACTCAAATCATGCTTTCACTGGTGTCTTTTAGATATCTTTTACTTAAAAATAAAACTGAAGGAAAGGAATAGAAAAAATGAAATATATGACACAGTTTTTGATATTGGTCTAAATAAATCATCAAGAATTCAGAATGATTAAAATGTATATAAGTACATAACTATGTTCACTTCCCAAAATAAGATAGTTTCTTATATCAAATCATCCTATGTTCACATTTCTTGCAATAGTAGACAACTTGCACGACTAGGGTATCTTTCCAGACACACTTAAAATACTTTCCTAAGCCTTCTGATAAGAGTGTCTGAGTCAACTCTAACAGGAGGAGTCAGGGTTTAAAAAGTGGGGAAAAGGCAGCACAGCTTTAACGACACACAACTAAATGATAAGCTGCAATTTTGCATTTCATAATTTAAAAGCTCTCTTTTCCTTTTTTTCATTACAAAATCAAAAAGAAAATATACCTATCAATCTGGAGCAATTTACTGCTAAGAATCAGCTTTCTAAGAGTAGGATAATAATCAGTTTCCACCTGCAAATTTGTGTGCAGAAGCAGCAAGATATCGTAGCAGTTCTGAGGGTGGCCTCCAGATTCACAGAGATCTGCATTTACAGTAGCTCCATGAGGTTGTGGGGAGCAAAACATGAAATGATGCAGGTAAAACACTTAGCACATGGCATTCGATCAAAAGAAGTTAGTAGGCCGGGCGTGGTGGCTCACGCCTATAATCCTAGCACTCTGGAAGGCCGAGGCGGGTGGATCCCTCAAGGTCAGGAGTTCGAAACCAGCCTGAGCAAGAGCGAGACCCCGTCTCTACTAAAAATAGAAAGAAATTAATTGGCCAAGTAAAACTATATAGAAAAAATTAGCCGGGCATGGTGGCG